>CAUYPK010051446.1:0-25682 GCA_963574355.1 Loris lydekkerianus | reverse complement strand
GTTTTTATAATCAGTGCTCCATTTTAATCTAATTTATAATTTTTATTTTAAGCAGCAAATGAACTAAAATGGCCAGTTTTAAGATTGTGTTACCTATAACACAAAGTGCAACAGTTTAGGAAAGCCTCTTGATTTTATTTGCCCTTGCCTTGCCTTGGTAAAGTAAAAGGAAACAGTGCGGATGGAGCTAAGAAACCAAAGCAAGTTTGTGAAACTGGCCCAGTGATAGAGAATTGCTGTGGAGCGTTATAGAGCAAAGGGAGGGGTCCTTGAGGCCTACCAGTGTGTAAAGGTGTTCAGATAAAGGGCTGTTCCTACATGTAACATTAAATGTGAACTCAACACTTTAGAGTCTTTAAAGGGTTTCTAAGTGTATCAGTGTCATAGTGTTTTACCACCAACTGCCTTGTTCCTAGTTACTATAACAAATATTTTACAGAGGTTTATTGATTTTGTTTACCCAAACCATTAATTTTATTTGTTTTTGTGCTATGTAATCAAATAAAATTTGAGTAACATGCAAAAAAATAAATAAATAAATAATAAAAAAATAAATTGAGGTGCATTGTGGTTAGGTGCATAAATATTAATAACTGAGATCTCATCATATTGATTATTACCCTTACCAAATATGAAGTGTCCATCCTTATCCTTAATTATTTTGGCTGGTTTAAAGCCTATTGCGTCTGCGAACAGGATTGCAACGTCTGGTTTTTTTCTGGTTTCCATGTGCCTGGAATATACATGACCATCTGTTCACCTTGAGTCTATACTTGTCTTTTAATGTAAGATGCGATTCTTGAATGCAGCAGATATCTGGCTTGAGTTTTTGCATCCAGTCAGCCAACCTGTGCCTCTTTTGAGAAAACGAACTTAATCTCAGATGAAATTTGCTCTCTAATCTCTCTCACATCAAAAGACCTTTTTTTATTTCTCCTTCAAAATGCAGACAACCAAGACAGAAATTAATTTTTCTTTTGCAATAATAAGTTTTGAGATAAGAAGTTCAGGACTGGTCTGGTGATTCCATAGTCATCAAGGACTCAGGTTCCTTCAGTCCGGAGGCTCCACTATCCTTATTTAGCCCATCACCTCATGGTCCAAGATAGCTGCTTGTGTTTAGCCATTACATCTACGTTCCAGGCAGCCCAAAGAAGGAAGGGTAAGGAAACGAGACTCTGTGAAATCCTGCACAATGCTTCCTTTTATGTCTCATTGGCCACAATATAATCACATTGGCCATACCTACCTGCAAGAGAGGATGGAAGATAGTCTTTTATTCCAAGTGGCAAAATGCATATTAAATATGCATTCAAGGGGAAGAGGAGGGAAAAAAGAAAGGAGACGAGAGAGGGGATTGGTAAACTCTCACCTAATGGGCACAATATAAGGGCATGCAGCACACCCCTGGGTGAAGGACTCAACTTCAACTTGGGCTTTACCTAACAAATGCAAACAAGGTAACCAAATCATTTGTATCCTCATGTTAATCTGGAATTTCAAAAAAGAGGAAGGTGTAAATTCCTGGAAGTCTCTGCCGTACTGTTCCTCACCTTTCTCCAGCAAACATCAGCACTGACACTGCTAGACTTCTGG
Organism: Loris lydekkerianus; assembly: GCA_963574355.1. NCBI lineage: Eukaryota > Metazoa > Chordata > Mammalia > Primates > Lorisidae > Loris > Loris lydekkerianus. Next base: position 24,086 of record CAUYPK010051446.1, on the reverse strand, counting down.
GCCTTGAAGGTTGGTTTCTCCTCTTTCTCCTGCACCTCAAAGCTTATTTCTCGGTTTTCTGCTTTTCTTGCACAGAAGTGATATGTGAGCCACATCCAACAAAAAGATCTGTTTTGTTTAGCCCATACAGGGTTGCTCTTATTATTTTTAATTAGTTTTCAACATTTAAAAATCAGGCTATTTCATATGGGAATCCAGATTACTGCATGCTCTTTTAAAAATTAATTGGGGCCTGACACAGTGGCTTACGCTTATAATCTTAGCACCTTGAGAGGCTGAGACAGGAGGATTGCTTCAGGCCAGGAGTTTGAGACCAGCAATAACATGAAATCCCATCTTTACAAATTTTTTTTTTAAATTAGCCAGTGTTGGTGGTGCACCTGCAGTCTCCTCTACCCAGGAGACGGAGGCAAGAGGATCACTTGAGTCCAAGAATTCAAGGCTACAGTGAGCTATGATTACCACTGCACTCCAGATAAGGTAACAGAACAAGACCCTGCTTCAAAAAAGAAAAAAAAAAATTAATTGGAAGATCTATTCAACTAGACCCACATTCCTTTGCGGCCATAGCCAGCTTAGCCGAGTAGAGCTATAAATGAATTATGTGACTGCTAGCACTCCCTGTGTCCACCAGGCCTGCAAAGGCTGCCTAGGCGACTGGATCAGTGACCCTGGAGATACACATTCTTAGCTTCGTAGCTTGAATGACAACCTAAGTCACATGATGTCTTTCCTAAATTCCAATCTAACGTCTATTACCCCTTCCTACTCCTAAGACTATTTTGATGTAGCCCGGGATTCTGCTAGGATTCTGTGGCCCTCCAGTTAGTTACTTAATCTCCATAACTTTTTAACTCATATGTTAAAAAAAACAAACCCAAAATAAAAAATAAAGTTGTTATAAGACATGAACATCATGAACCTCCTGGTAGGGTGCACTGAGATGAACACGACATTATGTCAGTGGTATTCTTGATAAAAATCTGTAACCTCAATTTAATCATGAGAAAACACCAGATAAACCCAGATGGAAAAATATTCTACAAGATAACTGGCCAGAGCTACTCAAAAGTGTTGAGGTTGGCCAGGTACGGTGGCTCATACCTATAATCCTAGCACTCTGGGAGGCCGAGGTGAGTGGATTGCTTGAGCTTGGGAGTTTGAGACCAGCCTGAGCAAGAGCCAGACCCATCTCCACTAAAAAAAGAAAAACAAGTGGGGCATTGTGGTGGGTGCCTGTAGTCCCAGCTACTTGGGAAGCTGAGGCAAGAGGATCACTTGAGCCCAAGAGTTTGAGGCTATTGTGAGCTGTGATGATACCATGGCACTCTACCCAGAGCAACAGAGTGAGTGAGACTCTGTCTAAAAAAAAAAAAAAAAAAAAAAATGTGTTAAGGTCATGAAAAAATCTGGCACAGCTTAGAGGAAACCAAGGAGACACAACAACTCAGTGCAATGTGGGATCCTGGAAAGAATATTAGAGGAATCATTGGTGAAACTCGAATAGTTTATTTAATAGAATTCTACCAATCTTAATTTCCTGGTTTTAAAAATTGTACTGTGGTTACATAAGATGTTAACACGGGGAAGTTGAGTCACTCAAGGTCATACAGGAACGCTCTGCTCTACTTTTTCAACCTTTCCATAAGTCTAAAATTATTTCAGAATAAAATTTAAAAGACAAAGTTATAAAAATATCTATTTTGTGGGATCAGGATGATGTTGACGAGATTGCGTACATAAAAAACATAACCTTGCAATTTATAGATCTGTCTACTCCTCCCCGCAGAGCCTAGCACAGGGGCAGGGGCTCTGTATGCCTCTGACATACTGAATTAGTTTGAGGAAAGAGAAAGGGACACTATATAAGTCACGCCATTTAATTCTTACAATAACCCTATGAGGAGGTATTATTATCTTCATTTTACAGACGAGGACATTGAAGTACAAAAGGGCTTACCGTTCACTCCCTTGAACACAATTTGTTTCTGCCAGGGCTGCACTGAAACCTCTCTTGCCCACACCACTTCCAGCCCAGAGGAGTTATCTCTCTGCTCTCCCTGGTCCTCCCAACCCCACCCTTTCCAGCTTCCTGGATTGTGCTTAACAGAAATCAGGGATGCTTCTGCCAGTTTCCTGCACCAGCCTTTGGATTTCATTAGCAAGCACAGTTCTAATTGAACTTGTATTCACTAGTCACAGCTTGGCAATTAATCAAGCTTCCCCTAAGCTCAGAGCCTACATTTACTTCCCTTCATGGAGAGAGAGAGAAAGGAACGCAAACCTCAATCCTCGTTCCTAGGGCAATGTACCCTGCTCTTGTGCTGGTTTCTGTGTCTCCCTGTGTTCCCAGGACACCGTGCACTTAGTAATTTCTAAAGAAGGCTATTAGATTCAGATGGTAATCACAGCCCCCTACTGGCGCATTCCCTGGACTCTTGGCCTCATTAGAAATCCTCTCGTTGCCTGCTGCCAGCCTCTCGCTTATAAGTAAATGCTGGCCTCTGCTCTCATGCCTGCCAGAATCTCAGGACACCTCGTTTACTTTTTTCTTAATGTAACATTTATGTCGTTTTCTTCTTGTACTCTGATTAAAGAAGGAATAAATGCTCATTGCAGAAAAATTGGACCATGTGAAAAATCACAAAGAGGAAAATAAAACTTAATCATACTGCCGCCAGCCGGAAATAAGCACTGCTAATATATGGCGGTGCAGGTGATCCTTGGCTTTCTTAAATATGGCTTTCGTGCAAATTGCACATTATCTGTTGAAATCTCCAATTCGGGGATCCAAAATGCAAGTGAAAACAGGGCAGGGTCACCATATTACACAATTCAATGGAACACCATTCGTATTGTAGTCTATGAGAATGGTGCCCTCTGAAGTTTACAGTGCACAATCTGTGCCTCTGTACTCGGTGGACGTGCACAGGACCTGGGGAGACAATGCAAAGCAAGTTATAAGCAAACTAAAGGGCCGAGGCAGCTCCTGAGAACTGTACAAAGTAGGAATGTGGGACCACAGGTACCAGAATCTTTTTCAAGAGAAAATGGAAAACACCTGTCACAATTTGGACTTTGGGGCATCTGATGAAAATGATGTCAGGTCATCCCAAGGCCTTCCTCTCTTCTGGCCCAACTTCTCCCCTTCCAACTCTTGACTCCCACCATCCTTGTTTTCCGAACAAGGTGGCCTCACAAGCCCTCTCCTTAGGCAGGGAACCTTGCTCTGATTGTCCTGGATGGGCAGTGATAGTGGGGACAGTGATAGTGGGGACAGTCATCAAAGGTCTTCCTCATCCCCTGATGATGAAGATAAGAAGGTGAAGCTGTTTCAACTGACCCTTCTCCAAAGCTTCCCAGTTTGGAGGATTTAAGGTTTGGGGCTGCCCCACCACCTGTCTGGGCACCCAGGGAGAGAGAGGGGAGACAGCCAGCAGGTCCTGGGTAAGGAGAAATTGTCAGGTCCACTTTCCCAATCAACATTGTTAAGGGGTTGATGTTCTTTTCTTTGATTCACATTGATTCATGTGATAATTTCATTGAGATGTGTCCTGCTGTAGGGGACTATGAGCTACATGGCACTAAGAAATGAGTCTCATTTTGTTCCATGGTGTGTTCCTGTGTCCAGCAGATGCGTTGGCATATGGTAGGGACCCACTGAATACCCGTGAATGGAGAAGGAGCAGCTTCTGTGCTATCAACACCGTAGGCCCAGGCAGGGCACCTCAGAAGAGTTCCCCCTCTATGGGAGATTTGCAACAACCATAGTCAGGATTTTCACTGTTTTTAACTCTCTAGGAATAGAAATCCTTTGGTATGTATAACCTTACTGTTGAGTTTTCAGAGACCCCACTCCCATAGATACTTTTAGCAAAACACTATTATAAAAGTGAAATGTTCTTTCAATATTTTTGTCTCTTTCTGTATGTCTTAATATTTCATAATCATGCCTTTCATACAACCATATATTATATTCTCCTGGTATCATAAATATTATTCAATAACATGATGGTGGAACCTCTGTAGGTTGACCACCTAGTGGACTGTAACAAATTTTTCTGGTATTATAAATAAATTAGTGGTAATCTCTGTCCAAAAGGGTTTGTCCATAACTCTATTTTGTTCATGTTATTTGTATTATAAATTAATTTATATTATTTTATGTTAAACCATGTGGCCAAATAGTGTGCCAATTTTGATGCATAGGCTTCCCCACATAAAGATTGTAAGAAATCTACACATACAGCATGAGTGTTCATTCCTTCACTGCAGACTTAGAGTTATATCACGGGATAAGACACAGTCCAGTCAAGGCATCAAGTGAAGAATCACGGGGGCACTCAAATGTTACTGAATGTTGTATTCACAAAAATTCCTCTCAAAGAGAGATTTATATATGGTTAGAAGGAACATGCTGATGAGCCTTTTGTGGAGGAGGAGTGAGGCTTCTCAAGAGGTTTGCTTAAGGAACAAATAGATGTTTGTTAAGCTACTACTGTCCAAGGAAAGTGGTCCAAATAACTGAAGACACGTTATGCTGCTCATATGGTATGTGGTATGTGGTATGCAAGTTCAGGGCCAGAGCTGAATTGTTGGAGCATCAGTAGACAGGTTGAAGTCTGCTCCTTTTCCACTCTTTCCCACATAGCATCCAGCCACTCTGCTTTATAACTACTAGACAAATATTTAATGAGCATCAGTTTTAATAATATTATGTATTAACTGGAAAACTATGCCTGATAAACTGGTAACTGATTAAGGCAAGCTGAAGAATATCTTCTGCATTCTCCACTTTTTTAAAAAATGGGGAATCTATGTATGCATTCATATGTTTCTATATGTCTGTATAAGCAAAGAAATAAAATGGAAGGATACCATATAATATTTTTAACAGGGTCTATTAGGGTCCCCCCTTAGTTTGAAGAGGGGAAGAAAAAATTATTGACTTTACTTTAGTGCTTGATTTACATATATTTTAACTTGTTCCAACAAGCACATACAATTTTTATGATTCAAATGTTTAAGTCTTTTACATTTGAAGAGACATCAAATTATAGCATTCCCACAAAAGCCCACGTTTCAGCCATCTCTGACAGATATTATCTTTAAAACTCTTTGTTGAAAAACTGACAGTATTAAATGTTGATAATATGAAAATCATAATAAGCACCTCTCTTTTACCCTTGTCCATGTCAGATTATCACCAGTATTTTGCCTTTAAGTTAATGTGCATATTGTTTTAATATAGAAATTCATCATTACATTAAGGAATTATACTTTTAATCCAATTTTAACCAAAGTTGTTAGGAAAAATTAATATTAATTATTATTATGTAATTAAAATATTATTAAAGTGATTTTTACAAAATAGACTATGTTGATCACTTGGTTTCCTTCTTGATATGACCAGATGTGTTAATAACATTCCAAATATTAAGCCATCCTTGCATTAAAAGATAAAACTTGATTGGATTTTGCTTTATTATACTCTTAGTATTGTGTTAGAATCAATTTGATTGGTATTTATCTGATATTTGTGCATCAATATTCATAAAGATATTTAGTTGGTAATATTCTTTTTTAGGATTTTTTTTTTCTTTTTGTGGTTTTTGGCTGGGGCTGGGTTTGAACCTGCCACCTCCAGCATATGGGGCTGGCGCCCTACTCCTTTGAGCCATAGGCACTGCCTTCTTTTCTGTGATTTTTTTGTCAGATTTTGCCATCAGTTATGCTGGTTTTATAAAACAACTTGAGGAAATTTTCTCCTTTTAATTTACTCTAACCAAGTATTCTAGAAATGATTTGCTTTTTGTGTGCTTAAAATAACTCATCCATAAACTGAATATGAAATCTTTTGGAGAAGGGAAGTTTTATTTATCTGTTTGTTTATAATTTTTACTATTTCTTTCAGAGATACTAGTATATTTACATTTCCTACTTCTTTCTTCAGTCAATTTTATTCATTTGTATTTTCCTTGAAAAGAAATCTAGTTCATCCAGATTTTCAGATTCATTTGCATTATGCTGTAGTGTATCCTTTGATCATTGTCTTAAAATATCCTCTAATTCTATAGTTCTGACTCCTTTTCCATTCTGAATTTTGCTTATTTTCTTAGATTTGCTACAGATTTATTTATTTCCTTGGTCTGTTTAAAGAACCAGGTCTTGCATGTAGCTATCAACTTTTATTGGTCTTAAATCAGTTTGTGATTTTCTTTAGGTCCTCCCTCCTGCCTTCCTTGTGTTTATTTTGTTGTCCTTCTCTTCCTAATGCTTAAGTTCAGTGCTTTATTTTCACTTCTTACTTATTTAATGATTAAAACATTCAAGGCAATTATTTTTCCCAAATTTTTCTGCAGCATATCCCATAAAATCGAAGATGTTGCAATTCATCTCCACGTTCTTTGAAATAGTTTCTATCCACAGCTGAGTTTGTAGATGAGAGTTCTGATGGTTGCTTCTTAAAAATAATTGTTTTAAAAAATATTTTAAATTAAAAATAGGTTCATTCTAGAAAACAAAAAGGAAAGGCAAATCATCCAAAATTCTACCACTCGGGTGGTTATATACATCTTTCAAATCATTTATGCATATAGTTGCTTCTTTTCTTTACTTTTTAAAGAAAAGATCATATTATCTATCTTGTCTTAAAAGCCACTTTCCTCCTCAGACATGTGTGTGGTTATTAGGGTCTCCTACTACTTTTGGAATGTTTTAACCTTTTGGGGTCCTACAGTAACTTCATATGAACATGGAGACTGTCAGGCAGATTTTAGACCATTTTATCGATATCATTTCTCCTTCCTTTTGAGAGACCGAGGAACTGTGATAGAGATTTCACGTAAGAAATCATTCCCTTGACTTTATCTCCCTTAAACAGCCACTGCATTCCTCAAGCCTGATGACAAAGGCAACAAGAAAAAGTTTCACATGCCCTCCCAACCAGGCATTCACCGTCTATACCCAAATCTATCCTTTACCACCTGGGCAAATCACATCACTTCTTTTGAGCCTCAATTTCTCCATCTGTGAAATGGGGGCCAATAGTAGTCCCTCTCTTATAAGGTAGTGGTGAGTTTAAAAAAAAAAATCTTCATAACGTACTTCACACAGAGCCTGGCACGTGATAAATACTCACTGTCTTCCCCGTAGTTCCTTCTCTTACTTTCCAAACATGCAAGATGGATAAAGAGCTCACTTCTTAACCAAGCCTCAGAGGGGAGGATCTCAATGCCTGCTATTCATCTACAGTTTTACAAAAGCAATTAAAGCTTGCCTGTGATTGTGAGTCTCTTCTCTGTCCTTGAAACTGAGGTGCCCTATTGAAAGAGGAAGTCAGTGCCCTTCCGTACATTCCTGTGCTGTTTATTATGCCAGAGAGGCTGCTCAGACTCATTACTGCTGCGGAGCACAGGCCCCCAGGGGCTGAAGTGGAGCCGGGTAATTACCAACAGATCCCTAATAGGTGTGGACTTGATGGAAATAAGTCAATCAGGAACACAGCATTTATGTCTAAGCTATTCCAGTCCATACACGCGGGCATGAGTGACTGCTAACGAGGGCCATGCTTCTGAGGCCAATGGCCTTGACCACCCGCTGCTTCCTGAGAGCTCTGTGCCTAAAACAAGCCCAACAAGTCGGTCTTCCCTCAACTCCTGGTTTTGGTCTGTTCAGCGTTGCTATAAAGGAACATTGGAGACTGGAAAGTTAATAAAGAAGAGCGGTTTCTTTGACTTATGATTCTAGTGGCTGAAAGTTTCAAGATTGAGCATCTGCCTCTGGTGAGGGTCTCAGGACACTTCTACTCATGACAGAAGGCAGAAGAGAGGGGCATGTGCAGAGGGCACATGGTGAGAGAAGGAACAAGGGCATGGGGGAACCAGTTCCTTTGAACAACCAGCATTGTAGGAACTGATTGAAAGAGAACTCACTAGCCACAAAGGCAGCACATTATTCAGAAGGACTCCACCTCCATGATCCAAACACCTCCACTAGGCCCCACCTCCAGCATTAGGAATAAAATTTTAACAAAAGGTTTGCAGGAGACAAACATCTAAACCATAGTATTATGCCCCTCCTACCACCAAAACTCATGTCCTTCTCACATGCAACATGCATTCAATCCCCATAGTTCCAGAAGTCTTCAGTCATTTCATCATCAACTCAAAAGTCCGAAGTCTCAAGTCTCATCTGAGATTTGAGGTAAATTCCTTCTAGCTCTGAGCCTGTAAAATCAAAAACAGATACTGTAGTTGTACAGGCATTGACTAAATATTCTTATCCCAAAAGGGAGAAATCAGACAAAAGAAAAAGGTAATTGGCCCCACACAAGTTCAAGGCCCAGCGGGGCAAACAATAAATCTTAAAGCTCCCAAACCATTTCCTTCCACTCTATGTCCCACATTCTCAGCATACAGGTGCAAGAGGTGGGTACTCAAGGGCTCAGGCAGAGCTGACCCCATAACTTTGTTGGGTGCAGCACATGTGGCCATTTTCCTGGATTGGAGCTTAATGTCAGAGGCTTTTCCGTGCTGAGCTGGAAAGCTGACAATAGCTCTACAATTATCGGGTCCCAATAGCAGCCCCCCAACCTGTGTAGTTCTAGTAAGCATTGCCTAGGTGGGAACTCTGGGTGGTGGCTCTATCACTACGGCAGGTTTCTGCCTTGGCATCCAGGCTTTCTAATACATCCTCTGAAATCTAGGTGAATGGCTTATGGAGCAAGCCCAAGCAGTGCTGGGGCTATTATAGCTAAGCTAACACTGGTGCCTGGATACAGGGAGCAGCATCCTGAGGCAGCATCCCAGCCTGCCCCTAGAAAGCCTGCCCCTGGGGTATAATACCCCATTGTCCTCCTAGTCCTCTGGCCTGTCCTCCTAGTCCTCAGGCATTTCTTTGATGCTTTTCTCATTGGGAGGTGGGGTATAATTCCCCTGCCCATGAATCTGGAATGGACTGGCTTGACCAAATGTGGCAAAAATGATGTTCTGAGACTTTGTGGGCTAGGTCATAAGAAGCATTTCAGCTTCTACTTGGATCTTGCAGAACTAAAACTTGCTCTTGGGACTCACCTTCTCAAAAACCAGTCACCATGCTAAGGGACACCCAAGCCACATAAAGAGGCCAGTCACAAGGCAGCCCAGCGCCCCAGTTACACGCCCAGATGTCAGCCAGTATTGACTGCCAGCATATATGTAAGTAGGCCATGTTGGAGATCAGCCCAGTCCTGCTTTCAGATAACTGTAGCCCAACCACCCCTGACTTACAATTGCACATGAGACTCTAAGCAAGAACCACCTAGTTGAGCCCATAAACCCACGCAGCCATGAGAGATAATACTAAATAAGTGTTTTAACCACTAGGTTTGAGGATGGTGCATTATACGTATGCCAGAAATAAATAACCAGAACAGTGTCTGATCCAAAAGACTATTGTCAGTCTCCCTGGTTTTCCTCCCAGCTTTCCTTGGACCATTCTTTCCTTGTCTTCTAAACCTTCACCCCTCACCACCTGTCTCTCTATTTGCAGAAGTGCATGTCATGGTACAGATGAGAGAATCTGGCCTTCAGAAAAGGCAGGGAGAGGAGGTTTGTTTCAAATGCCTGCAGGATCCTAGGGGTTGGAAATCTCTCAGAAATCCCAGAGCAGGAATTATAGTCAGGCCAGTTAATGAGGCTGGGAAGTAGGGAATGAGCAGAAGTTGAAGTCCCACGTGTTTCTTTCACCCTGCCAGCATCCATCATTCATTCCACTCATTGCCAGGGGCCCGTTCTGAGCCAGGGTTGTTCTTGACCTGACTTCCCTCTTTGTCTGCTTCTCTCTGGGCTACTTACGTGTCCTGATGCTTTCCACCAGCATCCAGATCTCCAACACTTTCTCTTTTCTCTCCATTATAAGTCCTGCTGTTTCACATCTGCCCTTTGCCATGACACCTGCCCCTACCTTTTGTGTGGCCCCTACTCAATCTTTGCATTCAGTTTGAGAACTGATGGCCCATCCCTTGAGCCAGGTGTCTACCCCTGGTCCAATTGGCATTCAGAAAGCCACACATTCATATGGAGAGGTTCCTAAAAGAAGGGCAGACAGAGTGACAAGTCAAGGGCTTGGAAGAAGGAGACTGCTACTCCAAGCATGACTCTGCCCCTGATTTGTGTGATGCTTGGAGAAACCTACTTCCCATCTCTGGTTTTCTTGTTTCCTCTCGTGTGGAATGAAGTTGGTCCATCACGTGGTGGGATGGGGAGGGAGGGAGTGTGACAAGTAAATATTCCAGAACCAAAAAATAGAGAAGCAAATAAAGTTTAGAAAGGACATCTGCTTTCTCTTTTTTAATCCTCAAACAACCCTATGCGGTACACAACTAATATCACCTCCATTTTACAGTTAAAGAAACTGAGGTGTGGCCAGATTAAGTTGCACAACCAGTAAGTGACTCAGTTGGGACCCAGACACAAATCTGTTTGCCATCAAAGCCTGTGTGCTGAGTCATTCCCTGTACCCCTTATCTATGCTACTGTCTGTGTGCCCAGGAGGAAAAATGATATAAACTTTTTTTTCAAAAGGTTGAAAAATGCCAGAACAGTCTGTGATATTACTTTCAGTGCTATGTCTTCTTCTCTTATACTCTAATATTTTGTTCTGTTAAGCACTTCAGGATGCTGGGGGCCTGGTAAGTAATAATGAGCTGGATGTAAACCAAAGGCCTCAAGGAGCCATGACTGCTCACAATGACATCTCCCTCCCCACCCCCATGGGTTAATTTCATAATATCACATAATATGAGGATGGGGAGATGCCTCCTCCATCCCTTTCTATTAATACCATTCAGTGGAAATTTTAAAGAAACAGAACTTCATTAGCTGCTGCAGCTGGAAAAGTGTCCAAAGGCCTTGGTCTTTGCAACCTGGTGAACCCTCAGAGGTTGTGCACTCAGAGCACTCAGGCCAGTGAGCACCCCCAGTGGCTCAGTGGCTCTCTCTAATTAGCACAGCCCCTGAGGAGGGAGGACAGAGAGCCTTCAACACAGGGAAGGTTCTGCCCTCCCTGTGGAGTGAGGTCCAGAGCACAGGCTTCACAGGGTCTTAATGTGCATTTGAATTCTTTGCTCTGTGGTGTCACTCTCTGGCTTGAATACAGATGAACCTAGCTGACACACAGCAGCCCAGCCTGGCAGGTGAGGGGCTGGTTACAGCCTACTGTCTGCCAGGAGACAAGAGAAAATTCCTCCACCCAAAGGCTCTCAGCTGGGCTCCCCCATACTTAAGGCATCATCAATAACAGGGTTGCACCCAAAATGAATGGAGAGCGCATACTTATGGCACTTAGCATTCAGTAGTTTGTTCTGAAACAAGCTTTGTAGATGTCCTTACATTCACCAATTTTTTTTTTTCAAAGGGTTTTTGTTTTAATTACATATGGGATAAGTGGTAGAAACCATAATCTTTCATGATAGCTGTGCTTATGTGTAGCAGTTACTAAATCCCAAGCACTGTTCTGAGAATGCTTAAAATATTAACTTATTTAATATGCACATTAATGCTTTAAATTACATGATCCATTGTTAGCATTATTTCACAGGTGAGGAAGCTAAGGCACAGGGAGGTTAAGGAACTTTTTTTAGGTTGAACAATTAAATGGTGAGATTGGGATTTAAAACTAGACAAGTGTGCACCATGGTTGTTATCATGCTGTGTAACAAACTATCCCAAAGCTTAATGGGCTTAAAACAATACATATATATTATTCCTCACAACTCCGCAGTTGATAGACTGGTTCCTGTGGTCTGGATCAGCACAGCTGACCTTTGTGGTGGGCTGGCAGCCTCACTGGGGACAGATGGTCTAGGCTGCCTCACCCATGCATCTGGTGATAGTTTCAGGTCAGCTTGGGTGCTGGAGAAGACTTGGTTGTGTGTCCCTCATCACCCAATAGGGTATCCTGGATTTATTCACATGGAGGTGGTCATAGGGGTCCCAAAATGGACAAGAGAGAGAAGATACCAATAAGCTAGTGCTCTTGGAGTCTCTGCTTATGTCATATTTACCAATGATCCATGGTCCAATGATCCATGGCAAGTCAGAAGGCCAGCCCAGAGTCAGTGTGGAAGAGGACCAGCCAAGGAATGAATAGGGCACAACTACTCACTTATCTGCCTCACCCAGTTTTGGCTCTCAGTGGATCCCAGAGCAGGAAGAGCCAAGAGGAAATTTTTACAGTCAAAAGGGACCAGATATTCCCCCTCCATTTCCAAGGCATCCTGCCCTTCTCCCATGGCCCTGCTCAACTGGTATCCCTCTACCCCCACAGCCATTGTGTAGAAACAAAATCTGACTAGGTGTCTATGGATGGAAAAGAAAATGTATTGTGGTTTAGGGGATCAGAGTTCAGTCACTTGAAACTAGCTGTGGGATCTTGGGCAGATCACTTCATTTCTCTGGGTCTCAGCAATTTTTATTGTACTTAATTCACTCAACAAGCATGAATTCGGTTCCATGGTGTGCCAGGCATTGCATTGAACAACACAGTTACAGTTGTGAACACAGATACAGTCCTTGTCCACGTGAAGCATATAGCATAATGGCATAAACCGATGTTGATTAAATAGTGTCAGTGATGAGCATATAATTACAGGCTGAAATAAATACCCTGAAGGACAAGAGCTCAGTTCCATGAAAAATTATTACAAAGGATTCTGGTGTAAATCAGAGAGAGAGAGGCATGAAGGAAGGGCCTCTCAATTGTCCTTCAGTTGAGTGGAAATTAAATGGGAGGACTAAGGGAGATGACATTGAATCCAGAGTTATCAGTAGACAATTCTCCACAGATCTCTTGCATTTATGCATGTCTTAAAACAGAGGATCTGACTGCCTTTGTCCCAGGCTATCTTTTCAAAGATATTTGCATAGCAAACAAAATTAGCAGACAGAGATAATGTCTCCCCCTGGGAATAATGGGTAGGCATGCTCACTGCCCAGTATAGAAAATTCAACTTCCCTAAGCTCAGGGTTCCTCTCTTGTAATGCAGCCCACTGAACATATATGTGATCTGGCCCTCTTTGTATCATGCTCTGGAAATTGGAGCTTGGAGAACCACCACAAAAATGATGACACTGGATTCTAATATTGCTGTGAATAATAAGCCATCCTTTGTCTCTGACCCAGGTGTCTCATGTCTTCTGCAGCAACCATGAACTTGTGGCCATTTAACAGGTTATCTTAAAGGAAGTTAAAACTCAGACCCTTCACATTCTTGATACTTGTAGGGTCACCCCCCAAAAAAGTAACATACAAACTGAAGCCCAAAGGATGAATAAAGAAGGAAGAGAGAGGAAGGGAACAGAGTTCTAGGAAGAGAACATTTGCAAAGCTTTGATGGTGGTGGAAAGCAAGGACATGCGGAACAGATTGTGTTCAGTCTAGGGGGAATAAAGAACTTGGTGAGGAAATGACAGAGATGAAACCAAAAGGCTGGAGTTAGTGGGAAGGTGGTGGTCAGCCGTGCTGAGCAGGGAGACTTTATCTTAAAGGCAAGTGTAAGCCACTAAAAGATATTTTTGGCGGGCTAGACTCAAAATCCATTGGGGGAAACTTTGAATGTCCTCACACTTTCACTTCAGAACCTTTTCTACCTTGACACCCCCCATTAAAGTAGTCTTGGTTGAAGTTCAGGTTGGCATAGCAACTGATGATGTGGCTGTTTTCAGCATAGTTTTATTTTTATCATTTCTGCATTGTCAAGCCGGCCCTGAATGTCTGGACAATGTTAACAGAACGCTGTATGTGGGGAAGAGACAGGAGACCATCTTCCGTAGGCTGTGGAGCAGACAGCAATAAGTGGAATTTCTTTTGGGAGGCTCAGATCTAACCAATCCTTGCTGGTCTGGCAGGCGACTGTTTATTTACACCAGCTGGGCCAGGTCAAACAGACTCTTCCCTGACCCCCTGACTATGTGCTGGCAGCAGTTACACTTGGAGCCCTAGAGAAAACTAACCCCCTTTATTTAAGTTCACGCCCCATACATTTGAGTGTAGATAGTGCACAGTCAGGCCACCTGGGTTCAAATCCTCATTTTATGACTTCAGGCAAATTAATTAATTAGGCTAGGCCTCAGTTTTCCTACTTGAAAAATGGGATCTAGTTCATAAGGTTGTCATGAAGATTAAAAGTATTTAGAACCGTATGTGGTACATTGTATATATTCAGTAAATATTAACTAGCATTATTTATTTGAAATGTACCTTCTCACAACTTTCATCATTCAAAAGCATCAAATATTTATGTCATTCCCAGTAGAACACGTATCATACAGCAGATTAAACATCTGTAGTTACCACATCATTGTCAAAGAAACTCCCTTGTGGGGTCCATTGGACTCACTACACTTTGATATTCAAAATCTGCCAAAACACACAATTTGTTGATGACGCCCAAGAAACTACAAAGCTTCCTTGCCAAGGGAAACATAGTAGACCTTGTGGGGGTGGATAGGTGGGGTCAAAAATTGCCCTTGGGATCCAGAGTCTTTAAACTTTGGAAGGTCCCAGATGACCCACAGAACATGAGAACTAATAGGTGATTATTGTTTTAAGCCCACTGTTTTCAAGTGTTTTATTACTCAAGAATAGACAAATGATGTATGAAAAAAGCAGATTTCTCTCCACACCCCCAGAGATTCTGACTCATTAGGGTCTGGGACAGGGTCTGGATAGCTACTGTTAACCTGTGTTTCCAGGTGCCTCTAGGTCACATGGTTTCTGTCAGTGTCCCCCCAATCCTTCCTGGTTGTAACAGTTGCCTGGAGATTCCTGGGCCCCAACCCAGATCTCCTGAATCAGAAAGCCAAGGAAAGAGCTCTGGGAACTGAGAGACTGAATATGCACACAGACAAGGGCAGACCATATGTATAAATACAATGCCGACCCACTATGTGCACTAACCAGTTCAGCCAGCTGAACAACAGCCCCTGTAGCTATTGGCCCAAAAGGACAAACTTGATTAACCTGACAGCTTCCCTAATTTTTGACACTGCTTCCAACTTAGGACCAACTGAAGAAAGCCAAATATGCCCCCTAACCAATCACATGGCTACCCACCCCCAGTTAGCTGCCTCCAGCTTCCTCCAGCCAACAGCCTCCACTCCGGACAGAACACAGAGACCTCTTCCTTTCTCCACTCTGAAGTCTTTCCATTCTCCTGCCTGCGTCTGAGTCAATATATGGAAGTGGCCAACATAAGGAAGTAGGCCTACTCCACTAATACATGGTGCACATCCAGGCTATGAAAATTAGGTCAACTTAAGGAGATGATCAATGACAGAGGTTCTATTGTATTTGATGAGAAAAAGTGATTCTTACCATGGGGGAAGTTTGGAAAACCAGACCCTTACTATTCAAAATTTCCCCCAGCACAGCAATAGCACCTGGGGCTTGCTTGAAATGCAGACTATCAGTTCCCATCCCAGACTACTGATTTCTTCCTCCAACATGATTCTCCAGCACATTCAAGTATAGAAAGCTTTGACCAGGGGCACTGGGCCAGGTCAGTGAGTCTCAATCCTGGATTCACATTAAAAACCTCTGGGGACTGATTTTTTGGTCCTGGGTAGGGCTTATGCATCAGTGGTCTTAAAAGTATTAGTATTAAAAGTATGAGTATTCCTGGGTGATAACTCATGTGCTAAGAACTACTGATCTAAGACGACAGTTCTGAAGCTTTAGGGTGTGTCAGAATCATCTGCAGAGGCATGTGGAGGTCCAAACTTGATGCAGAAGGGTGGGCTGGGCCTTGACTATTTTGCCGAGTTCCCAGGTGACTCTTAAGTCGACCCAACTATAAGAACTGTTGATCTAGGAGAGCCTCCCTAAGCGGAAGAGTCCCATGGAAACCTCCATACAGTTCTCTTTTCTTCCTAATTTCTTCTCTTTACTCAATCCAACTTGGCCAGAACTTGGTTCTTTCCTGGAACAAGAAAACCTCAGAATTAAAAGAAACTGCAGTGCAGGTATCTTTCAGCACAATAAAGAGTAATATGCCAGCCGAGTTTGGCTTATGACCATGTATTTTTTCAATCAGACAGTTTTTTGGTTTTGTTTTTTAAAGTTTAAATTCATTGTCAACATTTTCTAAAAGGATATCTTACCAAAAAATTGGATTTCCAGATTCTTCTGGAAGATCAAATGATCTAGCAAAAACTGACCCATGTTGCTGCATGTCGACAATTGGCCAGAACTGCCCCTTAAAATGGAGCATGTGCTCATCAGGTTGCCATGGTTTCTGTCTGACCCACATCACCCTCCCTTTCCCTGCCTCTCCCCCTTTTCCTTCCCTTCTTTCCCCTCCCCTCTCCTCTCCTTTCCTTTCTTTTCTTGCAGCCCTATAAGCATTTGATTTGATTTGGAACCTTTATAGAGCAATAATCCAAACCTTCCTTTTGTGGATGAAAAACTCAAGCCCTGGACTCTAGTGGAAGCTGTTTGTTCAAAATCCCTGCACTATGGCTAGAACTGGGACCAGTGTCCAAATTTTGACTGCTTCCTGCTTGTGGGAGGTGGGGATTAATTCTATGGGGTTAGCTCCTCCCTTCCTGAAATCCCCACCAGAGGCCAAGGACCCAAATCTCCACAGTTCCTGCTCAGAATCCTGGGTAAAGCACCTTGAAATACAGGTTATCTCTGCTCTTGGCCTTGACCTTGTCACCTACTCACACACACACCTACAACAGTCTCCTTAACCTCTCTGCCCCTCCATGAACTCATCCATACCACAAGAATAACAATAGTGCCTGACCTACGGGGTTGTTTTGAGGGTTAAATCAAATTGTGTGTGTAAAGCATTACTCTGCCACCTGACATAGGAAGGACCCCATACGAGAGCACTGAATACTATTAATGACTTTTTTCCACTATATGTGTTCATTGGAGAGCACTGCCACTGTCCAGCTTCAAAATGGTCATTGTTCAGTCTCTGTCAATCCCAAACTTAGAAAGCAATGTGTTAAGAGAGCCACCTATTGGATGAATAGCCTTAGGCAAAGCTCTTCAAATTTGCTAAGACTGAAGTCTTTTCGTCTATGGAGTAGGGCTAATAATAGCACTTACTCCATAGAGTTGCCATGAAATTTAAATGAGATAGTGCATGTGACAGTTTGCCTGTCAAGTGCCCAGCTCCCAGTCTTTGAGAACCCTGGAGTTTCGACTTTCGACTCCCCAAAGCAGAGTCGCCACCTAGTGGGGGAAGAGAGCAACTTCCAGGCTATCCAGGTGCCAGTATAAAAGGGCGGCATAAACTGCAGCCCCATGGGTGGTAGAAACAAAGGTCTGATTTCATGGTGGAAAGCGAATTCAGAAAGAAGTGACAGGCCCCTCACTAAGCGTAGGAATTGTCCACCGGCTCATTCCTGGACCACTCTCTGCCGCTGCTGCTGCCGTCGTTCTCCATGACAACCCCGGCTTTTCAGTTCGTTTAGGAATTCTCTTAACCTTGGCCAGCCCCACTCCGCACTGAACTGCTGGGTACCTGGGTTTGGTTCTTTGTTTTAGTTCAGGCTGCTGTAACAGAACTCCATAGACTGGTGCATCTCACAATTCTCTCTCTCTCTCTCTCTCTCTCTCTCTCTCTCTCTCTCTCTCTCTCTCCTTCTCTCGTGTGTGTGTGTGTGTGTGTGTGTGTGTGTGTGTGTGCAGTTTTTGGCCAGGGCCGGGTTTGAGAACTCCACCTCCGGTATATGGGGCAGGTGCCCTACTCCTTGAGCCACAGGCGGCGCTCCATCTCACAGTTCTCAGGGCTAGAAGTCAGAGATTACCGGGCCAGCATGCTAGGGTCTTGCTGAGGGTCCTCTGCCTGGTTATAACCTTGCATGCCCTTTCCTTGGTGGGTACAGGGAAAAAGAAAGAAAGGAGAGGGGAGGGAGGACAAGGAAGAGGAGAGGAGAGAAGGGAGCAGGCAGGGGAAGGAGAAGGGAAGGGGACATGTTTTATCTCCTTCTCTTTTTTTAAGGACACTAATCCCATCACAGAGGGCTCCACACTTACGACCTAATCTAACTCTAATTACCTCCCAAAGACCCCACCTCCAAATGCCATCTCATTTGGGGGTTGAGATTTTAACCTATGAACTTGGGTGGAGACGTGACACTCAGTCCATAGCCATGGTTATCTGCTTGCTGCTTGACCACTGGCCTGGTTAGGGTATTCAGCTTGTAGACCCGATGATTTAATTGCTGAATACTGTGCATGTTTGGACCCATCAACACGGTTCAAGCGAGTTGATCTTCTGCAGTTGTGGATAGCAGCTGTTCTCCTTCAGTTGGAAACCAGGCCAGGTAGATGGGCCCTTTCCCTTGCCAAAGAGACCTGGAAACTGGCCCTGCCCTGCCCAGAAGGAACCCAAACTACAGCGAGGCAGCAGCATCTACTCATGGCTGCCTAAAGGGGCCACTTGTCAGTCCAC
Organism: Loris lydekkerianus; assembly: GCA_963574355.1. Lineage (NCBI taxonomy): Eukaryota > Metazoa > Chordata > Mammalia > Primates > Lorisidae > Loris > Loris lydekkerianus. The sequence continues at coordinate 5,635 of CAUYPK010051446.1, read as the reverse complement.
AGAAGTTCCCTGCACTAGCCTCTAAAAATGGTGCTTTTTGCCTCTATTCTCTTCCACTGCCCTCACGCTGTTTCCTCACTCCCTAAGTAGGAGCCAGCACTGGGAGCAAGATACCACCCCCCTCAAGGAGAAAGAGTGGTGCTAGGACTAGTTGGCTTGAGGACACCTTATTTTTTCTACCATCCCAAGAACAAGCAGGAAAAGCCCTGCCCTGTGAGTGGTGCCTCTCCACCCATTCTCTTCCTCCCAGTTTCTTTAGTATAACAGATGGGGAGTGCGGGAGACTACAGCCTAATGAGAGAATCACCCAAGAATATGAATACTGAAGATTCATTGATCTTTTGCTTTTAACAAATATTTAATAAGCATTTACTATGAGCCAGACACTGTTCTAGGTGCTGATGATCCAGCTGAGAATAACAGACAAGATTCCATCCTCTCCTGGACCTTCATTCCAAAACAGATGAACAATAAATAAGATAAATAATAAAATCACATAGTTTGTTGGTGATAAGTTCTAAGGGAAAGAAAGAAACCAGGCAAATGAGCAGGTGACATTTGCATACAGACCCAGAAGTGGTGAGAGATCTAACTATGTGGCTATTTAGGAGAGGAAGGTTGCAGGTGGAGGACTGACCAAATCCAAAGCCCTGAGATGAGACTGAGGCAGGCCCCAGGAGCAACAAGGAGGACTGTGTGGCTGGGGTGAGTAAGCCGAGGAGAACAGTAGGAGATGCAGTCAAAGAGAGACTGGCTGGGCTGGAAGGGGAGGCTGAAATGGGAGCCATTGAGGGGGTCAGTAGAGGAGTGACAAAATATGAACTATGCTTAATGGGGTTACTCTGTGATGATGGGGACTTGGACCTGGGTGGGAGCATTGCAGTGGAGAAGATTAGAAGTAGAAGGAATCTGAAAATGACTGTCTTGGAATGATCCTTACAGAGGAGGCAATACTTCTCACTTGCAGTACTTACTGTTGATGAAATTAATTGCATAATCATTTGTTTTCTATCCATTTCACCTGATAAACTGAGCTCTCTGCTATCAGAAACAATGCCTGTCTTTTTGATTCTGTGTTCTAGAGCCCAGCACAGTATCTGACGCTGAGTAGACACTCAGTGAATGAATGGATGGATGGACAGATGAGTGGGTGAATGGATGGGTGTTTGGGTGGGTGGAAAGAAGGAGGAATGCATGAATAGATGGATGGATATGTGGATGGCTGGATGGATGGAAGGATGAATGCATCAATGCATGCATGGATAGATAAATGGATGCATGGATGCATGGCTGGATGACTGAATGACAGGGATGATTTCCCCACTTCCCCTTGCCCAGACTATAGAGTTGTGATTCATTTTATAACAATTCATGGAGCTGGCCACCCAGCTAAGGATATTCCAGCAATGCTCCCACTAAAAAAAAAATTTCTTTTTGTGGACACGGCCTGGGAGAAGCCAGAACTGAAGGCTCCCTTCCTTTTTAGTCATCTCTACCAAGGCGAGAGACGTTCTAAAAACTGGGATTTGGACATTGAGGGGAATTTTTAGTTTGTGTGAAACATCTGCTGATTTAGAGCTTGGTGCGTGGTTCTTTTTGTAAGCAATTTTTACATAACCTTGCATAAAGAGGACTTTCGAGACCATGGCTTTCCCATATATAGTAAGAATTCCCAAGAGCCTGGAGAGGAAGTCTGCCAGCCAAGGAGATATAGCTGAAGGACAACTGTCTGGGTGACAATGAGAGAAGGTTGTAGGTGGAGTATCCAACTACTTATCCAAGGACACCTTCCTTCTCCATTGCCCCAGGAAACAAACTTTTTATTGTTAAATATCAGGTTCTCAGGAGCCCTCAGCTCTGCCCAGCCTGCTGCCTTGGCTGCATCTCTCCTATAACCACAGGGATACTGGAGTCTGAAAGTTTATCAAACATAAACGCACCTTGACTACCTCAGTAGATGATATCTCAGGAATAGTTAGTCATGCAGTTCTGACTCCTGATTCAGTCTAGCCACAAAAGCTTCTTCTATTCCACACAATCATTAACAACCCTGAAATCAATAGACAAGCCCAGGCCAGCCTGAAGAAATGCAGAAATGGTCACAGCCACAACCCCAGTTAAGTGCCTGTGCTGTTTTAGGATCTCACTTGGGGGAAATCTGTAATCAGCTGAGTATACACTTTCCTTTTTACTTAAAAAGACATCTGCATAGCAGATAAGTACATATAGCTGTGAGGAGCTTCAATCAATCTCTCTGTGTCGTTCCGTCTCTGTCTCTGTGTCTCTACCTCTGTTTCTCTACACATACATACATTCTGTATATCTCTTTTGCATTTATAAATAGCATGAGCAAGCATATCCTATGATAATGATGTCTGGAGTGTTAGCCAAGGGGAGAAAAAAAAGTCTGCATGAGAAAGAAACAAAAGATCCCCATCTGAGACAAAAGTTCAAGGCAGTATCTTAAGTTATCTTTAAAATGCAGACAAGAAAAGTAATTGCCTGTTTGCCATACCAAAAAAAAAAAGCTCACATTCAAACTGGAGAAATCAATCTACATGTTTAAGTTTGTCTATGTAAAAAAGTTAATGAAATAAAAACCTTTGATAGAAATGTACAAAGAAATATACAAATAGGAAAATACTTTCATTCATGAGAATTGTTTTAAATTAATATTATTAAGAAAAAAATAAAATAAAATAAACAGGGCTTGCATTTTTAATAATTTAATAGGCTAGATGTCTTGGGAACCCCCTGACACAAACACATAGAAATTCTTTTAAATCATCTTATGAGCAGCATCCAAATAAAAAGTACCTGCAGATGCTATAATATGAAGTGGGGGCTGAAAGGCAGAGTAGGAAGTTGACACTGAGGCTACAGCAGGCTTAGGGATTATTGCCAATCTTACTAGTGCAGAGCGCTTTACAGTTGTACAAATTTTAACAGTTACCTAGGGAGGCATGACAAAAGTCATGTATACCCACATAAGCCCCTTGGTGAGAACAATTCACAGATAATACCCTACTAAACATTAGCTTACTATCCAAAACTGAGTAAAAAGTGAATAAATAAGCGACCATGAATGAAAATAAGTAGAAGCAACAAATAGGACAATTAGGTCCCCAAGAACTTAATAATGTAGAATTGTCAAATTTAGAACATAAAATACTTATTTTAAAAAAGAGAAAAAAAATAGGCCAGGCACAGTGGCTCATTCATGTAATCCTAGCACTCTGAGAGGCCAAGGCAGGTGGATTTCTTGAGCTCAAGAGTTTGAGACCAGCCTGAGCAAGAGCGAGATCCTGTGTCTACTAAAAATAGCAAAAAAAAGGCAGCACCTGTGGCTCAGTGAGTAGGGCGCTGGCCCCATATGCTGAGGGTGGCGGATTCAAACCCAGCCCCGGCCAAACTGCAACAAAAAAAATAGCCGGGCATTGTGCAGGCGCCTGTAGTCCCAGCTACTCGGGAGGCTGAGGCAAGAGAATCACTTAAGCCCAGGAGCTGGAGGTTGCTGTGAGCTATGTGATGCCACGGCACTCTACCAACGGGCCATAAAGTGAGACTGTCTCTATAAAAAAAAAAAAAAAAAAAGAAAAAAAACTAGCCAGGCATGGTGGCACACATTTGTAGTCTCAGCTATTTGGGAGGCTGAGGCAAGAGAATCACTTCAGTCCAAGAGTTTGAGGTTGCTGTCAACTATAATGCCACCATAGAACTCTACCCAGGGTGACAGAGTGAGACTCTGTCTCAAAAAAAAAAAAAAAAAAATACTGTAAAAGGAGAGAAAAATAAATACTATCCAAAAATAAAAAATAAAAAAGGGAAGAGTGAAATGGCAAGAGTAAAAATAATCAAATATAACTTTAAGAAATAAAAAAAATAATTTAAATCTAAAACTCAATGAACAGATAAATCAGATTAGAAAATAATGACATAGAAAATAGACCTGAAAAAACTACCCATAATATTGCACAGAAAAATAAAGAATATTAAAATTACAAATGATTAAGAGACACTGATTCTAGAGTACACATTTAATCATATTGCCAAAAGAAGATAATAGAAAGAATGAAGAAAAATAATTACTTATGATTTTTCAAAGTTGATAAAGCAATTAATTCTCAATTCAGAAAGCATATAAGTATAAATTGTTTAAAAAGAATCTACACCTGGGCACATCACAGTGAAGCCAAAAAATGCTCAAACTATTCTATTCCACCAAGAAAAAAGATCTAAAGTCTTCCAGAGATAAAATACAAAGGAATGGAATTTGAGTAGCAGAAGACTATCAATAACAGCCATGAAAACTTGTAGACAATAGAATGAGATCGTCAATGTAGTGAAAGAAAATAATTATCAACTTAGAATTGTATACCCAGCTAAACTATCATGTTCTAACAAGAACTAAATAATACCATTGGGAAAAACAAATAAAGTAACATCTTCACTAAGAAATTAATAAAGAAAATATTTTAGGAAGAATGAAAATGAATCACAAAGAAAAGATGAATATACACAAGGAATTGTCCATATGATCTGGTTTGTGGATTCAGTGGTCCTATGTAAATTTGGTCAGAATCATAGCAGCATAAGGCAGCTTGATGTCCTAAAATGGAGATGGGAAGGTGTTCTTTTTGCAAATGCTGAAGTGTGCAAAAGCTCCCTTCTGATGCAGACTGGTTCAGAAAATATTTTTCCATCAGAATTTCAGAAAGCCTTTTCTAACGAATGTTCCACAGGTCCTTCCACTGCTCTAGGGTATTCATCTCTATATTTACTAAACCTGCAGCTTTATCCTCCCTCAAAACTACAGAGCTGTTAATTTTCCAGATAATCCTTCAAATCCACATACTAGCCTTCTACTCAACTGATTCCAATTCTGGATAAATCAGGTTGATGCCTCAAATAAGTAGAAAGTATGTTTAAGTCCCTTGTTTTGTATTAACCACAGTTTCCTTTGCCTTATGAAGACATCTACTAAGAGAAAATAAGTCAGTTGGAAGTTTTTATTAATTTTTTTTCATTAATCTTTGATTTCATAAATAGACTTGACCAAGATGTAGGAACTTGAGATAAATCTTCATGTACTAAGCCATCTAACAAGCCTGTATCTTTACTTCACTTCAAGAACAAGAAAAAAAATAAGACTAATTAGGGGGCAAGTCATACCTTCATTTTTTAAAACAAGTTTACATTATGGCCAAGTCCTCTAATTTAGACCTCTGTAACCTGCTATTCTTTCCCATGAATTGAGTCCATGGCATTCTGCTATAGTAAATGGAAGAGAAGTACATGCTCGTGTGCTGAGGACATGGTTTTATTAATCTGTACCAAGATTTATGGCAATGAATCTCATAAAACAAGTAACTTTAATGTTAACTGCTATCATAAAAAAGATAGCTCTAGGCAACTGGGTCAGCCATCTGCAGAGATACCAGTGACTGGGTCCGACGGAGTGGCAAAGAGGGGAACAGACTGATCTATTTGCTAAGTGGCTTCTCCTGACTCCATGTAGCACTGGAGTAAGCCATAGCAGAGTTGTCATCAGCCCCCTGAGATCCAGTCCCCAGAGACCTCTTGAACTCTCCCACCCGAGACAGGTGCCGATTGAGACAATTGATTTAGACCTTCT
>CAUYPK010051445.1:0-73505 GCA_963574355.1 Loris lydekkerianus | reverse complement strand
CCTGGGGGACTCAGACACTCAGGCCGCTGTCGCAGAGCGCCACGCTCCTGGGGGACTCAGACACTCAGGCCGCTGTCGCAGAGCGCCACGCTCCTGGGGGACTCAGACACTCAGGCCGCTGTCGCAGAGTGCCACACTCCTGGGGGACTCAGGCACTCGAGCAGCTGTCACAGAGCACCACGCTCTGGGTGGCTTAGACGACACAAATGTGTTTCTCCTCGATGTGGCTCCTGGAGGCCCGAGGTGGAGACCTACCAGGGTTCTGGTGTGGACCTTCTTCCCCTGCCTTGTTCAGGACCTTCCCTGACACCTTGTTCTCTCTGGCCCCGCAGAGAGCCGAGGGAGCAAGTGTTGCCTGACTCTGTACAGGCACACCCAGCCCGCCTCAAAGACCTTCACACTGGGCAGTGGCAGCTCGGCACACGAATTAGCAGGGGGCACACAACATTCAGTCCTAACACTGCCATTTTCAGTAGGTGCCTTGAAAGAGAGCTGAACTCGTCCTAATGGTGTATTTTGGGATAAAGCAAAACTTTGAGAAAACTTTCTGATACCTACTCTGCAAAGGTGCCCTTTGTGGGAGACCAGAGATGAGATTTGGACTTTGAATCACTACCAGCCAAAGGACGACATCCTCATGTCTGCCCCTCTCAGCATAAAGCCTGGACTCAGTGTGTGTGTGTTTGTAGAGACAGAGTCTCACTTTATCACCCTTGGTAGAGTGCTGTGGTGTCACAGCTCACGGCAACCTCCAACTCCTGGGCTGAGGTGATTCTCTTGCCTCAGCCTCCCGAGTAGCTGGGACTACAGGTGCCCACCACAATACCTGGCTATTTTTTTTTTTTTTTTTCTGTTGTTGCTGTTTGGCTGGGGCCAGGTTTGAACCCGCCACCCTCGGTATACGGGGCCGGAGCCCTCCCAACTGAGCCACAGGCACCGCCCGTGTGTGTGTGTTTTTTAAAGCACATAGTTACATTGGTATCTGTGTCATGACATTATTTTAAATAGATGATTAAAAACAAGAGAAAAAGTCTACAGAACTGGAGGGTAAACGATAGCCAGGATTATTCCTGACAGAAACTTCCTTTATGTGGTTTTTCCTAGAGAATCAACAAGGCTTATAAATTCTAGTACTTTTGTCTTTTCAGAATTCTTTTTACAACTTAATGTCCTCATTCCTCACGCTTCAGAGCACACCCGTAACTCTGTGAGCTGCCGGGAGGCTGGGATGTTATATGCTCTGACTCTGTGTATGCTGAGTACTTGAAAAAAAAAAAAAAAAAAAAAGAGTATCTTGATAGCGATATTTTAAGTAATAGAAATCTCCACCTTACAGTTTTATTTCTGTAAATATTTATTTGCTGTACTGTTTACATTGATTTACAAGCAGAGGAGTAACTGGCGTCAGACATCTCTCTCTATTTACGTCGTCTTTTGCCCCTTTGGCATGCCCTAAACAGACAACCTCCTGTTCATGAAGGAGCCCTGAGCAGCCTTCCTGCCTCACTCCTGCCCCCCTTCCCTCCCTGAAGACTCCCCAGTGTCTTGGGGGAATGTGGGAACATGTACATTGTGTTAGGGTGACCTCTGAGCATTAATTAATTCACCAGTCTACATTCCACTAACAGCAAAGGAGCCCATCAACACGGTCGTCCTCTATAGTGAGAAAGGCCTGTTTGTTTTCTAATGCTAAGAAGAATCGGTAAATAAGTATATACTTTGTGTTTTAATGAGGAATGTTGTCTCTCAGTCTCCATTCTTGTTCCATGCCTAGCACCGAGTAGGTAAAGCAGGAGGGCTAGTTTGATGTTGAATTTCATTTTAAACTCACAGAAAAAGATGAGTGTTAAACAAAATCAGATACTTAAACCCATCATGGAGATGAAGGCTTAACCTTTGCCCCATTCATCTGTTTTTCCTAAATAATAATGTTAATGAAAACTAAATTCCCACTCACATTTTACACATCTTTTCAAGTCTTTATAGTGTGTCTGTAAACCATGGAAGCTATCACTTAAGGTGTTTTAAAATATGTATTTGCTAAGAGTCATCTTAGGTTTATGATAAATCATTATAATCAGACTCTCTCTATGGAAACTTTTTACCAAAATATTCTTCTCTCTGAAACCTCAAGGCCAAGGGTTAGTGAGCCTGGGGGGTCCAAATGTAATTGGAGTCCAGAATTGGCTTTTGCTTAGGTTCAAAGGAAACTGACTTAAGAAACTAGCCTCATATTAATCTGAAATTCAAAAAAAAAAAAAAAAAAAAAAAGAAAAAAGAAAAAGAAAGAAAGAAAAGAAAGAAAGAAAAGAAATTTGCCTAAGCAGGAGAGAGGGTCAGACCTTACCCAGACCTCACTGCCAGGGCTCTCCCTGCAGTGGTGGGGGCTGGTTTTTCCCATCAGTTACTGAGATGTATGATTCTTTTTCATTCAGTTTCTGCTACTGTTTGTTGGTTGTAACCACAGGTTGTCTTCTGATTGCTTTGATGTCTGAGACCTATAGGGCAGAGGGAGCTCAGGGCAGCAGAGAGAGCTCAGGGCAGCAGACGTTGCATGTTCTGTCCTCTTACCCAGGTCTGGGGGGCCACGTGTTTCAGAATTTCTCAGGTTTTAGACAGACATCTGTCTCTTTGCATGTTCTATACATGTTTTATACCCTCCCCATGGAATGTGGGGGCAGCGATGCTTTAATATTACTGCAGCAGAACTTTGGAATTTTCATTCTGGCCAGAGGGAACAACGACCCAGTTGAACCTCACGTCAATTTGGGTCAGGTTTTGCCAGCCACTGAATCTAGGAAAAACTGTTCAATTCAGAGGTAGTTTTGCATTTTGGAATTGCAGATAAGGGATCGTAGATGTGTGTTGTTATTATTGCTGTTGTCACAATGTCAATTCATCTACTTTCTGGGCAGCTGGTGGCTCACCCTGTTTTCAGCACTGGCTCATATCCTTTCCTCCTTCCTTCCCTCCCTTCTTTTATATCTTTGGTCATTTCTTCAGGATTTGGAAGGAGCCAGCAGGGTATGGGCTTTAAAGACTCATGTTTTCAAGTTCAATATATCTGTGTCCCAATTCAATTCTGTTGCTCACGAACTGTGACCACTGTTCATGTACCTTCAGGGCTTCAGTTCCCCGAGATAGTCACATTTACTATCTGTGGTGTTGTGAAGAGGCAATGCGGTTGGTGATGGATGGGAAACACAGAACGGAGGCCCAGCACATACCTGGGAACGTCATCCAGGAATGATAGCTGCTGTCACCATTTTCATGTCACGCAACAGCAAGCTATCTTTGCTATTCTTTTGTAAGCAAAGAACTTATTCACATTTACTTTCTTTAAAATTTTTGAAATGCTTTTGGTCTTTGCTTACATGAAAGTTATTTGGCAGTACCTGTCTGGAAATAGCATCCCTCATGGTTATCATCATTGGCCTTGGCTTTAAAGGATCCTTGAGGGCACTTTGTACATGTCCATGCCAAGGTATAGCCTAAATGTGAAAAGTGGGATGAATGGATGGACAGATGGACCAATGGATGGATGGATGGATATTCATCTGAGTAATAAGTAGCTGTGAGCAGGAAGTGCTATGGGTTTACTGTGGACCACGGAACATCAGAGAATCTTTCCCAAAGGAGAAAGGGAATGAATGAATAGGGACGAAGGTTACTTCTTTGCTAGACTATCACAGCCTTGCCGTCACTGTGTTGCCTCAATCTGTATGAATGCAGTAGAAACTTGTACGCACTTTTGATACCAGAAGTCACATGGGCAGAACTCTGCATGGGGGAGTATTATTCTGGATTGTTCTGTTCGTGTGTTGCTGAAACACAACAATCCTGGTTATTTAATATTGCTCCCAACATCTCTCCAAAGGAGCACTTTGGATCTCAAGTTGATTGTTGCAGGGGCTTAAAGACAGAGCCTCGTCTGGTTTATAATCAGAACACAGTGGATGTGCAGGCAGCCTTTGCAACTGTCAGTTCATTTGAGTAACTAAAATTTGTATTTTCTTTAATGTCTTAAAGTCAATGATTTTATCCTTTGTTCGCCAATTTAAATATTATGGTTGGTTACAAGGGCGTATTAGGACCCTTTCAGGGACAGGTTTGTTCTGTCTTCTAGGTAAATAAAGGTCCTCTGATCTGGTTTTCTTCCTCTGCCCACCCCCACCAGCTCCCTCTCACTTGAGCTTCTCTGCACACGCCACGAGCATCTCAGAGGGACCACACTCTCCTTGTTCATGTTTCAGACTTGAAAGTAGTATTCAAATGCAGCTGTATTTTACAGATTGGCAATTTTGCTATAATTAAGCTTCATGAATATGAAGATTCTTGCAGAATCCCCACGATGCCCCATGGTGAGGATTTGCCGGGAAATTTCTTCTCAGCTCACTGTGACCTATTAGAGTGTCAGGTCGGCTCCCTTTCAACATGATGTTTACTCTTTTGATGTGCAAACCATGTATTAGTTAATTTTTAAGCCATGGCAGAAGCAGCCTGAGAGGCATATTTGTCCAGAGAGCTTGACAAAAAACTAGAAGGTCAACGTCTTCACAGATCCATTAAGGTTCAGAAATTAAATGATAAGTTTGCAGACCCAGCAGGAAGTGACACCTGTGAGATTTTCTTTGCTATGTTTTCTGTTGCTGTGACTGGCTTCTTGGCCCTGGCAAGATCTCAGATTGAACCACCCTCTCTCTAAATGAAACAGGGCTGCTGCTCCTTAGAAGTCTCTTTTTTGGCAGCCTATGATGAGACCTTTCCTGGACGCTGGTGTCTGCTGTACAAATGTCAATTCTCAGCTGTGCTAATCCACAGCATCACTTCAAGGACACCCAAGGAAAACTTCACCTGATCAATTTGTTTTCATAAAGTAGCATCTTCTGAATTGAAAATGCTGTTGGGTTGTTCTGATTTTTGCTTTTGTAAGTAGGCAATTATTCATAATTCAAAACTCAAAAAGTATATAGAGAAAACTCTAGTCCCACTCCACTCCCTCACTGTCCATTCCCATGTGTCCATGGACACATATCTGTATCACTGGTCATCTGTCCTTCTAGAAATTATTTGTGTGCACCCAATCAAATAAAAATGATCTCTCCTTCAGTCATCAGTGCTTAGGGAAATCAGCACAGCATGGGCATTCCTGCTGAGCACTCCCTGATGGAATTGCCGTGTTGGAGAAGGCAGCTTTCTGCCTGTCAATTTTATTTCCAGACAGCACTGGTGATGTTGCTTTAGGGAGAGTCACCAAAGGATATAGTTGCTCCTGCTTCCTTTCAGCCCTCTGGCTGTCCTGTTCTCAGCTGAAAATAAAACCCTGGACTTGGTCCATTTCACTTTTTCTTTTTCTTGCAGTTTGAAAGGCACTTGAGCTAGCCCCCTAATGTGGCATTTAACTCCATTTATATTTTTAAAGGAATTGGTACCCTGCTTTATTTGCTTTTATTGCTTGTGAAAATGGCACGGGTAATTAGACCAACAGAGAGTCACATCTTAAGGGATAATTATTGATGTATTCCTTATGTCAGCTCAAAAGTAACCTCTAGGGATGGGAGCTTAGACAAAGAATCCCTGCTCGCAAACACGCACCGCATGTGGCTCTGTAGGCCTCAGCGCACCCACAGTCACGCCGGGCCACTGCACACAGTAGGCTGTGCTCCAGAAAGGCATCTGTCCACGTGCCCAGTGGCTGATGCTCTCAGATATGCATAACTTTCTTATAATAGACTTTAAATTCTTGAAAATCCTTTAAAAGATTTTAAATTTTGAGACATTTTTTGATAGATGCACCATGGTTGGGGTCCCATTCTGGCATTAAGGAGTTGATGGGGGGCAGTGGTTCCTAGACAGTTGGTGTTCAATACCATGAACAAATCAATCCATTCTCAAGTGTGATCTCCTTTAGTTAAAGTAGGATGCAGGATATATTGCTTCACTGGAGCTGATTTTCTTGATCTCTATTTCTTGTGTTCCTCACCACTAGCCTGAAATGAGGAAGCATAACCATTGTTGCCCATATGCCAGATGTAATTAAACTCCAGCCTTTAAATTTCCAACATCAAAGATGGCTCAGAGAAACGTTATCTTCCTTCATTTTCTCCAGGTGGGAGCTGGAGGAACAGAAATGTGCTGGTGTAAAGGGGACACAGAAATGTGCTGGTGCTCAGACAAAAGCGATCCATCATGTTCTTTCAAAAGAGAAGAGCGTAGTGGATTTCTGCAGACAGGCACATTTTCATCTGAAGCATCTAATAGTGCATTTAAGCTTTTTTCTTGTCAACTTGGGGCCAGAGTGAAGAAACAACAGGTAAAGTCAGGTTGACAGTGCTGCTATTACTGGAGCACGTGACAACAGCGTTCCCTCACGCACAATGGGCCTTGGCGGTGAGGTTTGCAATGAGAGATGAACTATTTCACATTAGTATTTTGAAGGGATTCATGAGGCCCCGGAAGGTCATTAGGATTTATGTGTGAAAACAAAGTGGAGGTCACACTAAGGGAGATGGAATGCAGCCATTAAAAGAGAGTAGGAAGGACCCCATGCAATGAAAATGGCCATGGTTTGAATGGCCTGTCCCTCCAAATTGCACACGGTGGGACCTAAAACCCAGTATAATAGCGTTAAGAGGTGAGGCCTTTGGGGAAGTGATTGAATCATGAGTGCTCTGGCCTTGTGGATGGGGTTCATGCTTTTATCAGAGAGTTGAAGGGAGCATCCTCGTGCCTTTTGCCCTCCGGTCATGTGAGGACCCAGCTACAGGGCACCATCTTGGAAGCAGAGTACAAGCCTTCCCCAGACACCACATCTGCCTGTGCCTGGATTTTGACTTTCCATCCATCAGAACTGTGAGAAATACATTTCTATTTTTTATAATTTGCCCAGTCTAAGGTATTTTGTTATAGCAGCACAAAGATAAGAGTAATATTTTAGATTCTTTAAGGAGAGAACAGGAGAGAGTCACAATCCTACCGTGTCTAGTTCCTGGCAAGACGTAGGCCTCAGAGTGGCTCGTTGTGGACCAGGTGCTGCATGGAAACAGGCTCTGGGTTTTCACTTCTCCTTTGCCTGCTCAGAACATGCTTAAACCAGCAATTGCTTGGTGTAATGATGCATTTCCATGTTTATCTCCCTGAAAATCCTGAGAGTACCTCCATGGTAGAGAGGATATTGTAATTCCTAGCAATATCCTTAGATACTTAGTACCAGAGCCTGGTACTGAGTAAGTGTGGTAGGCAGAATAAGAGACCCAAAGATGTCCATGTCCTAATTTCTGGAACCTGTGAATAACTTACATGGCAAAAAAACATTTTGCTGATATTGTTAAGGATCCTGAGATGGGGAGATTGTTCTGAACCATCTGGATAGACCTTGTGTAAATCAGGGGTCTTTATAAGGGAAGGAGAGGGGCAGGACAGTCAGATTAGGCATAATGCGATGAAGGAAAACTCAATCAGCAGTTGTTCACTTGAAGGTGGAGAAAGGGGTCACAAGCCAAGGACTGAGGAAAGGAGAAAGGGATGGCTTCTACGAGCTGGAAAAGGCAAGAGACAGACTCTCCCCTCGAGCCTCCAGAAGGAGCACGACCCTGCCAACACCTCGGCATTAGTCCAGTGAGACACACTTGGAACGTTGATCTCTGAATCCCTGCGATAACAAATTTGTGTTGTTTTAAGCCACCAAGTTTGTAGTAACTTGGCAATAGAAAATTAAGACAGTGGGTAATCAAAATGGAACAGATCTTTTGCTTCGCATAACCTTAATATGTGCAGAGATCATGGGGTGCTGAAACAGTGCTGTTGATTCTGCATCAATGCCAGAATGCTGGGGCACGCTTCCACAAAGCCGACCTGGAGAGCCACTTCTGTTCTATTACTAAACACCACGTTGACCGCGTTGACTTGCTTATTTGACTTGCTTATTTGGTGTTTGCATCCACTGCCTAACAGTCAAGGCGGCTTTTAAGGAGAGACAAAAAGATTTTTACCAACCTTAGGAATATCGCGTTGGTGGTTGGGCTAAAAAGCTAACACACTTTCATGTGGGTAAAGGGCATGAATTTTAATCCACAAACATAGTAGTTGTTATAACTGATAGTTTATTAGTTCATTTTTTATAGCTTACCTGAATTTGTAATATATGCCTCATTTTGCCAGGCGGGAGAATCTTGATTTCATTTAGTCCTTGGATCATAGTCAATTCAGGGGTTATTCAGTTAATTCAGTTTCCTTCACCCTGTGTTCAGGGGGCTTAGTCTATGTTCAAGAGTCTAATCTATAGTTAAGGCATTGGACCATGCCAAGGAGAGAGGATGAGGCCTTCCTTCCATCAAACTGATGTCAGTTCTTGGTTGACATCAGTACACATGGAAACATCTAAGTGCCATCAGTCTAGGCAGCCTGCTTCTGGCTTCTTGTGATCTTAAGTATTAATATAAAGCCTCTCCACAAAAGGCTCTCTCAACCATCTCTGTGGCCTTACAAGACACACTGAAATTGTTTGGTAGCTTACCGTGGCCCGCTGGAGGTGGAGGGCCTTTAGGAGGCTGTTCTGGGCTCATCTCCCTGGACACATCAAAGCAGCCGTCTCTTCTATGCTGCTGCCAGGCCATGTTGTGACAAGTGACCCATGTAGGAAACCCAGACCATCAGGGTCCCCATGACCTATCCTAGGGTCAGTTTTCTAGAGGACTCACAGAACTCTGAAAAGCTATTATTTTCATGAGTATTGTTTATTCCAGTGGAAGGATACAGATTAAAATCAGTGAAGGAAAACATGCACGGGGAGGGGTCTCCTGCTCTAGCCATCCTCTGCTGGTGGAGCAGACTGATAATGCTCAGTTCTCCCGGCAACAATGCCTGATGTCACATGTCGGCATCGTGCACCAGGGAGGCTCCCACGATCCCCGGTGTTCAGGGCCTGTATTAGGGCTGGGTCACGTGCATGTGGAGTGCTCCTATGACTGACAGTAACTGCTCAGTCTCAAGCTGACACAGTGCTGTGTAGGATTCCAGAAGAACAGAAACACACATTCCTCACAATCCAGTTGTTGGCGTCAACTATCCAGTGTGGCCCCTGGTGTATGGTGACACTCTTATCAGGCTGGTTATTTCAAGGGCTTAGAGATTACCCCTGTAGGAGTTAGGCCACAGCCGGGGCTTTCCTTAGAATGCACAAGGTTTGGACACCAAAGCCAGGAGGGAAACCTGCTGGCTCACCCTTTCCTGCGCACAGGCCTGGCTGCCCTGGGTGCCCAGCCAGCCATCCACGCGGGTCTCCATCGTCTCTCTTCCTCTTCTTGCATCTGCGGTGGTTCCTGTGGGCAGACCCTCATCTCAGGCCCCCACACAGGGCCCTCCAGGCCAGCAGTGGAGTCACATCCAGTCTAGGGAGGGATAAACTGCTCTGGGCTGACCATATGGCTGTTGGATGCAGAGTGGGGGTTCTTGAAGCTCGAAGGCTTATTCTTATGACTACAAGTAACTTGACCTTGTCATTCCTCCATAACTTGCTGTACCTTTTTGTCTGAAAAAGAATCCCACCAACTAAATGAGGAAGTGTGGCCCTAGAGGACAGTAGCCAGGTCAGTAGGTGGGGGCCAGCAGCACAAAGGTCCCTCTCCCGTTATGCCTGTCTCAGAAGTGCCCAGCAACTGCCCTTGTATCTCACCAGAGTTGAGTCACATGCACATCCTTAGACTAATCTTGGACAGGGAGCTGGTTTTGTGTGTCTGGCTTAAACCAAACATGTACTTCTACCAGAACAAAACCAAGGGATTCCTTGGGTTCTATAAAACACCTGTGAGGTACAACACACTGCACCCCCGGCTTCGCTGCCATGGAGTTAGTTTCCAATAGAGAAGGAATTCAAATCTTTAAATGATCCAGGGCAATAGCTGCGTTCCAGAGGCTTCACAGCACTCTTCAGGTTGGAAGAAGCAAGCGAGTTGCTTTTCCAAGTGCAAATCAGAGGGGTGGGAGTTACTGATGAGGTGATACAGATGGGATATGAGAAAATGTCCAATATTTACATGTTTCCAAATGAGAATGAAGACTTGTCAGTGCTTAGAGTGGCTCATAAAGGTATGTTGAAACTTGCAGGAGGCTGAGGAAGTATGTGCTAACTTTGGACCTGAATAGGAGGCTTGTAAGAAATATAAATCTTTAGCACACTTCAGCTACGCTTTGTAAAGGTTTCATTAGCGCCTCCTTTTGTAATTGTGCTTAGCAATTTACCTGAAGTCCCTCAATCCCTTGCAGCTTTAAATATTGTGTTTCAAATACCAAATTTGCCAAGGTTGTTCACAAGTTAGGTGCTTCTTTGCCACAGGGGACAGGGCCTGGACTTGGTTGGAGTGGCCAGAGCGCAGAGCCAGGGATCTGGGCTGCAGGTCCTCCGGCCTGTGCATCCCCAGACTGGCCCCAGAATCCCAACCCTGATGTTTCCAGCCAGACCTGGACGCCTTCTCCAGGTCACAGGTTGTGTTCCAGCTTTGGAAGTGGACAGCTGTTCAACCTTTAGGTACCCTCCCCTAGAACTAGGAAGACTCCAAAACCAAGCTCCCGCCTGAACCTCTCTCCATTCACCAGCTTTTTCCTGCTTCCCCGGAAACGATACGCTGGCACATGTAAAGCTTCTTCCTCAGGGCAAGGCTGATGACCATGTCAGTCTGCATTCCCCAGACCAACAGAACCCATAGGAGACCTATCAGTCTAACTGTGTACTGATAAGTCTATCGGTAGAAAAGTATACATCAATAGATACATTGGAAGAGAGAGGAGTGAGAGAGAGGAAACGCATCCTTCTTCCACCCGCTTGTGCCATCTGGGTTTGTAAAGACTAGAAGATGCCCACCCAAATCACTGAAGACACCTTCTTTACTCCTCTTCTGATTCAAACATTGATGTCTTTTGGAAACCCCTTCAGAGACACACCCAGAAGTAATGATTAACCAGTTATTTGGGTATCTCTTAACCTTGTCCTGTAGAGGCATAAAATAATCATCACAAGGACACAGGCACAAATGTCCTAAATCCCTCCATCCCTGTCAAGCTGATAAACATCTTGGCTGATCTCCACATCTAAGCCTGGGCAGGTTGCCTCTAGCATAACACGTGCGCTCGGGGGAAGTAAATGCTCACAGAGGCTCGGATAGATGAAGAGGTTTTGTTCCAGGCATTTGACCTCTGGAAGTGGTTCGGTTCATCCTGAGAACAAAAAGTCCACACCACGGTTTGGTAGCACCTGGTGAAGAGGTGTGTGATTGCCGGCTTCCTCTGCTGCCCCACCCCCTGGTAACCCTGGTCAGCGGTCTCTGGCTGTGGCCCCACTTTCTGCCCTGTGCTGCCCAGCCCTGCTGTTGGAGTGGAGTGCCATCTCAGGCTTGTGTCCGGAGCAAACTCCACTCTCTTTCCCTTTCTCCAGGTTTCCTTGCAGAAAGCATTGCCAGTGATTAGAACAGGTGGGACACTGCCGTGCCAAGTGCGACTGGTGTCAACTAATGGACAGAGGAAAGTACCTGGCCCACAGTGCCCGGGGCTTCCTGCACCCCGGGCTTGACCAAGCCTGCCCTGGACAACCTCTCTCTCTCTCTTCACCTCACGGTGGCACACTTAGCTCTCAAAGTCCTTCTGAGACCTTCCCTATCACTGAACCACTGTGACACATGTTTTTCTCCCACTGCTTATTATTATTTGCATGTCACTGTCCTTGTTTCCAGGTCATTACGTTGGGATTTCTTTGTCAGAGCAAATAGGGTGATATATCTGAGTAGGTATATCAGCTGATATTATACAACGTGGTATAATCTGTTATTAAAATATTTTTAAAAATTCTTCTGTACTAGCTGGTGAAAAGAAATAGTCTATTTTTTGGGACTAAAAATTATCTGATGGCATTGCCCCATGGAGGCTGTAGAGGTGAGGTGGGCCGGGGAGTAGGGCTGTCTTGGCTGAGGACAGAGGTAGAGGACCAGGGCAGGACATGTGCAGGGCCTCTGCTGCCCTGGGCTGGGCCATGGGCAGAGGGGACAGCCCCCAGGTGGGGCTTGAAGGTACCTAGTGGGGGGGATTGGGGTCGAGGCCAAGATCATGATCTTTTAAATCCAGACCGCATGCAGAGCTGGCTTTGGAGGACGCCCAGCTCAGGTATGACCAGGTGCAGGGGCCTCATGACTCTTGGCTTAATGGGAGGTCATTAAAGTTTGTGAGGCCAAATCATTGCTCATCCAGGAACATCACCAGGCCTGGGACAACTGCCCCAAGTATGAGGTTCCACCAGAAATTTCTAAAATTACAAGTATGGAAATGATTGCCTGAGCATTTGGTGCTGTAGCTTCAGGAACCGGCTGAGCAGTTTTATTGTGTGTGTACAGGCATACGTGTGCAGTTAGACAAAATGAAAAAATATATTCGAATTTAATTATTGATTCATGCATTTGTACAGTGTCTTGAACTGGGGACAAACTGGGAATGTGTGCAGTGCAGCACTTACTGAATATTTTATTTTACTTTTTCAAAACCATCTTTTTTGTTGTTGCAAGAGCAGGGACCAGGGCATGGTTTCCAGCTTTTTTTCTGTTTGTCTTCTCTCTGTGCACATTCCCTCCCATGCACCAAGTTCATTCATTTCACTTCTCCAAGTAACATTAATACTTCCCTCCCCAACACAGTACATTGCTGTCGCTCAGCGTCACTTGGCACTTGCATTACGGAAGACACGTGGGTGGACTGTCCAGAATATCTGGATGTTGAGAAACAGCTAGATGTTGTTGGGTGTCGTATTTTTCATGCAGCTTTATGGTCTTATGGAGACCAGCCATATTTTTATTAGTGTTGAAAAGTTCTAGGGTTTCCGAATCATGAAATAAAAAATAGCTGTCAACTACTATGATCTGATGAACTTTGAAGGTTAAAAAGTTCTAGAGGGAATATTTTGAATGGACATGATTTCTCAAATAACATCATTTTTATTCTAATTTTTACCAAAAATTCTGTCTTACAACGATTAAAATCCTGTCCTATCACTAGCAGTTTTTGCCCTTTTAGGCAGGAAATCAGACTTCAGGCTATGGTTTATATAAAGAGATTTCTGAGAGGTCTGTCAGATTTATTTGATAAACATAAAATCTTGCATAAAATTGGCAGTAATAACTCAAGTTTTACTTTATACCATTTAGAGTGATCAGATATTTTCGAGCTGTTAGGTTTATGACATTTAGTAAGATATTGGCAAGTTACTGTCTCGAGTATACCTGATGAAGAAACCTATCACAGAGGATTCAAAATCACTGCAGAAATAAGGGTATAAACATACGAGCAGTGCTCACACACAGGGACGACGACCAAGGCTGCTGCGGGTAGAGTTTAGGAGTGGGTTGGCCTTTCTGGGTCTGACAAGGATCTGCATTCCGACCCAGCATTGGCTGATTTCACATGTCCTCTGGGGCAGACGCCAGGGAAGTGACGAGAGCAGCCCTGGAGGAATAACTAGCACAGCCTGTGAGTGCTCAGGGCTGGCACTTTTTCCTCCTTTAAAATTCCAGAGCAAAATTTCAGCAACTTTGTGTCTTTACAATGCTATAAATTCTTGACAAGAATGTATAGAGTCATGGCTGAGAGCAAAGGGAAATTGTGGGAGAAAATACTAGAAGGGAAGCGTGGAGGCTGACCCAGAGCTGGGTGTGCGGTGGACACAGGGCACCAGGAGGACAGCGCAGCTCACTGGGGGCCAGGAGCCGAAGCTGCGTGTGGCCCTGACATCCAGCCCCAGGCCGCCCGCTGCTCTGCACACAGCGTCCACTCCCCCCACAGTCCTTCCTGCCGGCCACGCTTCCCTTTCAGACACTTCATGTTTGACATCAGCCATTCTGTCATCTCCAAAGATTTCATCCAAGGAAGAAAACCTAAAATGGGCCTGGGGAACAGAAGAAATTATGTTCGTAGGAATTTCAGGGGGTGACACAACAGACTCCGGGCTGGTCCATGGTTTGTGATTTCTCTTTGTTAGTGAGAAATCAGGACTTGATCTGGGTATCAGGGGACCGGCCAGTTCTTTTGATGATTTTCAGGATACGTTCTAGGCCTTATGCCCATCTGTGTGTGTTCCTTTTTAGTCCTGGTTTTAACCGGCCTCCTCCCGTGGTTGGTTTGGACCTCACGGTGGGGTAGCAGCTTCATCCTCGTCCCCTCCCCATACGGCAGCTCCTTTGATTCATGCAGTTAACTGTACAGCCCCAGCTACAGGGTTATAAAAGGGGCGTCCCTTTTAGTGTACTACCCGCTCTGAACCCATTACATTTGTAGAGGAAATACTTTTAACGTAGTAAGACCGTATAAATAATCTATTGTTTTGGCATATTCCCTGTACAAAACAAAAAGTTTTGTTTCCACTTTTCATTTATGCTAAATTGAAATGGAATTTAGATACAAATACTACCAAACGTGACAGTGTTTTGCAGATCATGGGAGTGCTCACCCCATTAGGTAATTGGATTGTGCATTTGTAACGTAAAAGAGGAAGAAGGGCACCTTCTATTCCTGCCTGCTGGCCATGAGACACGCGGGCTCTCTACTGAATTCTCTTATTGCCAATGGATATGCGCCTTTGCTAAATAGCGAACGCCTTCATTGAAGCCTGACGTGGTTCCACAAATACGGATCAGTTTCAAGTTTCACTACTTCGCCATAATTCAGTGAACATCCTGCTACACACCAGCTGAATTTCATTTATGTATCATCATCACTACTAAAAATCTTTTGCTCCGGCCCCTTGATTTACCCTGGTTTCTATTAGAGAATTTACATTGAATCATTGCGTCTCTGTGGCTTTGAATGCCTACGTCGCATATTAAATCATCAACAACATGAGAAACTGTGCTGATTGTTATGTCTATGACCAAGTAGGTTTCCTTAATTGCCATGACTTTCAGCACATCAAATCACTGCCACAGAAGGGAGAGAAGGGAAATATTAGGGGAAAGATGCGGGGAGAGAGCACATAAATCCTTCATGAGAGAATCGATTATACTGTTCTGTTAAGAAATGTCATTGATTTGACAGTAGCTTTTGCTTCTGTGGCCAAAACCTGAAGCTACAATGAAATACAGCCTTTTCCCCCTCCCATGTATCCTAATTTGTAAAAATTAAGTAAAGAGTTTAACTGGCTTTAGTTACTTGAAAATAATTTTTAAAATCTTTAAAAGTTTAAAAGAGTTTTCTTTTGAAAATATATTTTAAAAAGAACTGTTCCATATCTCAGCAGATTTCAGATTAAGTGTCGTGTTTCAGCTGTGCCTTTTGTGTCTGTGCACTCTAACGACGGTGCGGACTGCTCGGAAGTTGCATGAATCCTTCTCTAAACTCTACTTGCAGAAGTGACATGAAATCATCTGAGTTTGGCTCTATACCCCCATTAGAAAGGGCCTCTCCATCCATCCATCCATCCATCCATCTGTCTATCCATCCACCTGTCCATCCGTCTATCCATCCGTCTATCTGTCCATCTATCCTCTGTCCATCCATCCATCCATCCATCCATCCATCTGTCCATCCATCCATCCATCCATCTATCTATCTGTCCATCTAGCCATCTGAATATCTATCCATCCATCTATCCATCCATCCATCTGTCCATCCGCCAATCCATCTGTCCATCCGTCCATCCATCCATCCATCCATCCATCCTTCCATCTGTCCATCTGTCCATCCATCCATTCTTCCATCCATCCATCCATTCATCTGTCCATCCGTCCCTCCATCCATCCTTACATCCATCTATCCATCCATCCATCCGTCTATCCATCTGTCTATCCATCCGTTTATTCATCCGTCCATCTGTCCATCGTCCATCCATCCATCCGTCCATCTGTCCATTCGTCCATCTGTCCATCCGTCCATCCGTCCGTCCATCTGTCCATCCATCCATCCATCCATCCATCCGTCCAGAAAGCACTTACTGAGTGCCTGATTTGTGTGGGCTCTCCGTACTCTGCCAAGCTGTGATATCAGTGTTTCCCTAAGGGGGGTTCTGAAATCACCCACATTCAGAATCCCTGTCTTGGACTAACTAAATTAACCTGGGCCTTGGGAAGTTGGGAGTTTAACAGGGTCCGCGATGCTATTTATGCCTCTCTCTCTTCTGAGCAGATGTGGACAGAGTGGAGCATGGATTAGTTCTCTCAGGCTGCTGTGGCAAAATAGTGCAGACGGGACGACTAAAACAACAGGATGTCTTTTCTCACATACTGGAGGCCAGAAGATCAATGTGTCAGCAGGGTTCTGTTTCCCCTGCAACCTCTCCCGTGGCTGCAGGTGGCTGTGCTCCGTGTCCTCACACGGTGCACGGCGTTCCCTCTGTTCACACACATCCAGGGTCTCTGCTGGTGTCCAGTCTTCTTCTCATAAGGACAACAGACAGACTGGAGTAGGACTCACCCAAATGGCCTTGTTTTAACTTAATTATTTCTTTAAAAACTCTGTCTCCAAACATGACTAAATTGAGACTAAATATTGTGGGATGACTCAATTACTCAATTCAGTCAATAGTGCAGCAAGAGTTCACCTTTGCCTGAAGGGGCTAAATTAGCTGGACCTCCACACTCCCACACTGGGGCTTCATAGTCCCCTCTGCAATTGGGTGTCCTGTGGCTGTGGTGTCTCTCCTGACAGCCTCCCAGTGCTCTAAGACTCTGAGAATGTTCTCCAGCAGGTTTATACAACCAAATTTAACCTGAGGTCAAATTCAACTAATTTGATCTTGAAGCTCTCATGCATGTCACACTCCTATTGATAAGTTGCTTACCTGTAAAATATATTGTTTCTCAAGTTAGAGAAAATAATACGAGGGGAAGTCAGGCCCCTTACGGAAGGGTACCCAAGTGCAAGTTAAAAGTGAGAAAACCACCTGTCTTCCTCAGTTCCAGATGGGAAGGAAAGCATAGTGTCAACCTGTAGCCAGCAGCCACCAGGCAGGTCTCACTACACAGCCGTGAGCTGCATTCAAGAGTTTTACCGTATCACTCAACAGCCCTTCCATCCAGCCACCCCTCCACTCATGTGTCCACAAGAAAGCAGTTTTCTTCTAAAGACTGTGCTGGGCACTAGAAAGAAGAGACAGCCCCACTTCTGCACCCAGAGCCCCCACTCCAGGCTTTATGTTCTCATTAGAGCAAATCCAGACCGGATCACTGGCTGTGCTGAGAGGCCCTCTGCTCTCGAGGAACCTAGTCTCACGTGGTGGAAAGGCACAATCCTGGGCTTGCTCTTACCTCTCAATCCAAATCACCTGTGAATGGGGCCAGGTGTGCAGGAAACTGTTTTAGACCATGACCCTCTGACCCCTTCCACTGTCTTCCCCCATTGCTCCCGGGAGGGGGGGCTTATAACCATGACCTGGGCCCATTATTCTTGCCCTCTACTCTGTCCCAGCCCCCTGCCGGGCTGTGCTCTTTGCCCCCAGTCCTTTTTCTGCCCCTCCTCTTCTACGACGTCTCCTCTGTGATGAAAGCCAGTCTTGAGGTTATCATCTCTGAGCTCTTTCTGGGGTGCTGTAGAGTCCAGGGTCCTCTGTGCAATTTCAAGAGGTATCACCCTGGACAAGTACTAACTTCTCTGAGCCTCAAGTTTTCCATCCATAATACACACACAGCAGAAATAATAATAATCTTTAGAGGGCAAAGATGCTGTGAGGGTTTCATAAGATAACATCCATAAATCATCTGGTAGAACAGAGGCACATGGTCCGTTCACAGGGAATCCTCCCTCCCACCATGGTCTGTTCCAGTCTTGGAACTTTTAGTGTCTTCTGTCTTTAGTGCAAAATAATTTGAACCATTAAAAAAAAAACTGCAAAAGCATTTGGTTTTTCTCCAATACCATTATATGTTCATTCAAAAGAGAAATTTCAGATTTTACTTTATTTGTTCTCAGAGTGAGGGCAACGCATTCTGTACTCAGTGTATGTTTAATAAATATTATTAAATGTGTTGCCTTGTGTTATAATCAAATGCGTGTGATAAGGAGCTGCAACCCGACAGTGCTGGCATTGGGAATACATGCTCCCAAGGTTAGGCTCACCTTCCCTATTTCTGTGGACAGAATTCTTACCTTATGAAGACTGCTGCTGTTACTTACAACTCCCAAGAGCCAAAGCAATGATTTACCTAAAATTATTTTAGCTGGTGCATGTCTTTGAAACACATACCAACTTAGCTTTATCAGTCTGTAAGGATCTCCATATCTGACTAAATAAATCCACTGAATTGGAGTCAAATAAATTCTTCATATGAAGACTGAAGCCTTAAGATTAGGGTGTCTCTAGAACATTCCTTCTAGACGGTGCTAATTGTATTGAATCTCTTTTGTTACATATTTAAAGAGAAGAAAAAAAGAAAGCTTCTTGTGAAAGCCAGTGACGTCTGATTACCAAAAGAAGGAGAAAAAAAGTCTTTGGTTTGTTTTCACTCCAACGACAGCTTAACTTAAACATGCTCAGCACATGGGCTTCAGTACACGGCACAGGGAGGCCCTTTTGAGCTTAGAGAAAGAGGAAGCATCCTCGACTATGTAACCGAGACACATTCCCCGGGGTCGGGTGGAGCCAATCGTGTCTCTGATCTCCCTTCCCTGCCCGGCACCTGCACAGCTGTCGCCCTGACGTAACGGCCCACACCGACAGGGCCACCAGGACTCTGGAGTGTCCCCGGTGTGTGTGTCACCGACACTGCCACACACGCTCTTCATCTCATTAGAAAAATCCTCTGATATTTAATGAAGGCAGGAGGAAAAATACACACTGACTTACAAATATAGAATTTCATGCAGCATGATGTATGTCTCTGTGCCACTTGGAACGGGAGCTTTATGGGGCTTTTCTGCAGTGGGTCTCTTTTAGCACCAACACAATGGATTGGATAATATCATCTGCTTGTATTTCTTACTGAAAGTAGAGATGTTTTTCCTAAATTTTTTTCATATGCTATTAAAAAATTATAAAAGTTCTTCTTAGCTTATCTAACACTCCTTGTCTCCTGAGGTGTATGTGGCGTGGTGTGTGTGTGGGGTGTGTGGGGGACTGTGTGGTGCTTGTATATTTGTATGTGTGTAAGGTATGAGGTGTGCATGTGGTTTGTGTGTGTACGTGGGGTGTGTGTGGTATATGTGTGTGTGTGATATAGTGTGTGAAGTGTATTGTGTGTGGTATACGGCATGTGTGGTTTTTGTGTGTGTACGTGGGGTGTGGTCTGTGTGGGGTGGGGGTGGTGTGTGTATATGAGTATGTGGTATGTGGTGTGTATGTGTGGGATGTGTGTAGCATGTGGTGAGTATGTGTGGTACGTGGGTGGGGTGTGTTGTGTGTATGCATGGTATGTGTGGCATATAGTGTGTATGTATGTGGTGTGTGTCATGAGTGTGTCTATGTGTGGTATGTTTGGTGTGTGATGTGTGATGTGTAGCGTAGGTGGGCCGTGTGTGGTGTGTATGAGTGTGGTAGCTGTGTGGCATAAGGTATGTTTGTCTACTGTGTGGGGGGTATGTGTGGTGTGTGCTGTTTGTGGGGTATGTGATGTGTAGGTGTGTGATATGTGTGGTAGGTGGAGTGTATGTGCGGGGTGTGTGGTGTGTATGCACAGTGTGTGTGTGGTACATGGTATATATGTGGGGTATAAGGTGTGGAGGTGTGTGGTATGTGTGATACATGGGGTGTATGTGCAGGTTTATGGTATATGATACACATGTGTGGTGCGTGTGATGTGTATGATACTTGGTGTGCATGTGTGGTGTCTGGCGTGTGGTACATGGTGTGTGTATATGATGCATGTGTTTTTGGGGTGGGTTTTGGGGTGTGGTGCATGGTGTGTATGTGGTATGTGGTACATGGTGTGTGGTGCATGGTGTGTGTGGTGTGTGGTATGTTCTGTGTGTGGTGTGTGTGTGGTATGTGGTGTGTGTGCACTGCATGGGTACGTGGTGTGTGGTGTGTATGTGGTATATGGTGAGTATGTGGTGCGTGGTGTGTGTGGTGTGTGGTTTGTATGTAGTGTGTGATGTGTGCAGTGCATGGTGTGTATGTGGTGCATGGTGTGTAAGTGGTAGGTGGTGTGTATGTGTTGGTGGTGTGTGGGGTACATGGTGTGTATGTGGTGTGTGGTGTGTGTGCACTGCATGGGTACGTGGTGTGTATGTGGTGTGTGGTGTGTATGTGGTATATGGTATGTATGTGGTGCATGGTGTGTAGGTGGTGTGTGGTGTGTATGTGGTAGGTGGTGTGTGTGGTACATGGTGTGTATGTGGTGGTGGTATGTGTGGTACATGGTGTGTGTGTGGTGGTGGTGTGTGTGGTGTGTGGTTTGTATGCAGTGCGTGGGGTGTGTGGTGCATGGTGTGTATGTGGTGCGTGATGTGTATGTGGTAGGTGGTGTGTATGTGGTGGTGGTGTGTGTGGTACATGGTGTGTATGTGGTGCATGGTGTGTATGTGGTGGTGGTATGTGTAGTACATTGTGTGTATGTGGTGCATGGTGTATGTGTGGTGTGTGTGCACTGCATGGGTACGTGGTGTGTAGGTGGTGCGTGGTGTGCATGTGGTGTGTGGTGTGTATGTGGTAGATGGTGTGTATGTGGTGTTGGTGTGTGTGGTGCGTGGTGTGTATGTGGTGTGTAGTGTGTATGTGGTACGTGGTGTGTATGTGGTGGTGGTGTGTGTGGTATGTGGTGTGTATGTGGTGGTGGTGTGTATGTGGTAGGTGGTGTGTATGTGGTGGTGGTGTGTGTGGTACGTGGTGTGTATGTGGCGGTGGTGTGTGTGGTACGTGGTGTGTATGTGTGGTGGTATGTGTGGTACATGGTGTGTATGTGGTACGTGGTGTGTGGCGTGCGTGGTATGTGTCGTGTGTGGTGTGTTTGCGGTGTGAGCTGGGAGGAGGAAGGCCTCCTTTAGCATGTGTGCACTGCGCATGAGTGGAGCGGCAGACGCTGCCTCCTTCCCTTCTCCCTGTGGAAGGAGCTGTGCCTCGGAGCAGGAAGGCTCAGGGTTACTCACGTGCTGAGGGCAGAGGCCGCTCAGGGCAGAGGCCGCTGAGACCTGAGGACCAGGCATCACGCTGGCCACTCTCCTTCCATCTGGGGTAGAAGCCGGGGATGGAGCAAGCTGTAGCATCTTCTAGAAAAGAAAAGGAAGGGTGGCTGTGTCCCCAGCTCCAACCTCCCACGTTTCTCTGCCACTTCCTCTCTTGACTCCCCTCTCTACAGCTGCTGTGAGGTGGGCTCCCCCAGCCGCACAGTTACCCCTGCTCTGCATCCTCAGTCCTGGTGGAGTCACAATCTGAGGTTCCCTAAGGACAAATCAATTCTGAGCCTGGCACAGGCTCAGCGCACTCAGTGCCTCTGTCTCCGGGCAGGGCCTGCAGCTGGGGCCCGGCGTGTGGCATTCTATGCTCAGTGTGAAGCCAAGTAGGACTGACTGGGATGGGTCGATTGTTCCTTCTCTTTTTTCTCCCACTGAGAAAAACTGATGCCCAAAACTTTTCACATATTTGCAAATATTCCTGTTCAGAAGGGAAAAGCATTTTTGTTTGCAAAATCCCGCTTTCGCATGGGCCAATTATGGGCTGTGATAGCTTTTATGTCTCTGGGGAGTGTATCTTTGAGGGCTGAGAATTTGGCCCCACAGCCTAGCTAATTGTCACACACACCACAAAAAGCCGTACAAATGGAGAGTGCCTTCTTTTACACATAGGGCCTTACTCTAAAATACATAACATTTTTAATAGCTAAAACCTATGCTCATTGTATGTGTATGATTGTTCTGTATATGCCTATTTCTTGTCAATATTTCTTTTAAAATCATTCAAATTTCTAGTCCACATAAATTAAATATTAATGATACCAGCTAGAAACAAGATTGCTAAAAATGAATTCAAGCATATTCTACCACCACCACCACCCCAGTGTTATCAATACTGCTTATTCTTTGTCAGAGCTGAAATGTGTGTACGAAGTGGTGTTAAACCGAGGCCACTTACACTAAAGAGCTTCCAAGGGAAATTGTTGTAAGAAATCTCGGTATCATTGTTCTACAGGGCAATGACTATGACATTATATTACAGTGGTGGGAGGGAAATAGACTTCTATTCCTAAAAGCCATGAAAACAATGGCAATGATCAATTTTAACATTTTCAGTTTATTTCTAGAGCAGGTGAATTTTTTCTTTACTTGATCAATGGACAAAAAAAAAAATACATGTGTGAGAGGGATATGAAGGCTGCTATAAAAAAATAATAATTACAGGATATTTATGGGGTCTGTGATGATCCCAGTAATTAGCAAACACGGAAATCCCCCGCTGACGAGCCGTCACGACATGAAGGCAGCGCAAAGTGTCTTGAGAATGCGGCTATCATTTAAATAGCGTCTAGAAGGAGAATTCTCTCAAGATAGAATGGGGAGAAGGGATTCCTTCTATTTTTAAGAAATACCCTACATTCATGTTTTTCATATTTTCCTAGCCTATAATTACTCTTAATCAAAGTACAACAAATAGTAAACAGTAAAAATGAAATAAGTGTGGTGACAGTTTGCCAATAACGAAGAGAAAATGTTCCATCTGTCTAGCCGCGAGTAAAATGGGTGTAATTACCGCTCATTTTTCTTGTAATTGCTGAGTTATTAGTTTAAAGCTTACACACAACTGGTGAACAGTAACTACTACCCATTCTATAATTACAGCTCCAGCCTTGCTGTGCTTGAAATCAGGGAACGCAAGAGCCTAGGAAACAATCTGAATTAACCCTGAGCGCTTGTGTGCCATTGTGGCTGTCTGTTTCATTTGAGCTGAGTTGCTTTGCCACCCAAATATCAAACCTTTGTGCTTGTAATTCTATTCTGAATTATGGTTCACTTAAGGTGAATAGTCTTGACTCTGTTTCTAAGGGTGAACTCCTAAGATCCTTTCAGCTAGACACAACCCATGTAGACCACCATCGTTTGCTCGGTATGTGTTAAAGTTATACATAGTTGGTTCATACGAGGGGTCTGCTGGCAGGTGTGTTAACGTCTTATTATAGGGACATACAAATTGAAAGTTCAGAATTACATGCGTGTGGTGAATACCTGACTGTACAGATGATATAGCAGGGCAAATTTAGAATAAAAGAATCTCCTTTGATCATTCCTGTTTATTACAAATCAGAGCATTAAGGCTCACCGAGCTGTGATTTATTTATTCTTCCAGGCTGTTGTTTTATCTCTGAGGTTCACTTAAGAAAGACTAAGTTATATTGTGTTCTTATAAGAAAGATGGAGATTACAGATTCCTTTGCCTGTGACTGTTCTAGCTGGGGTGGATTGTGTTTTCAGGCTCAATTCTATTTGGATCTCTCTGTGCCCTAAACAGGGAACTGTAACCCACCGTAGGCAAAGCTAGTGTTCAAGCAGCTCAGGTGGGTTTGACTCTGCACCTATTACGGGGGTCCTGGTCATTCCTAATGAACCCCGCGCTGACACTGTGCCCCTAGTCGAGGAACACGCGTGACAGGCATGTTTATTTTGAGGGGCTTATTCTCAAGCTACGGAATCTTTGTTGAATGAGACGTTGTACAAACAATTCATAAGAATCCTCCACCCAAATACTCAGACTAGTGTTATTTTTTCCTAGCAATTCAAGTTATTAGAGTTACAGACACAGAAGAGAAAATGATGAAAACAGCATATTGTGTTCATTTAATTCCTCTTTGCCTGAGTGATGCCAAGGCATATTTTTTCAGGAGAAAGTATCCTGAAAAAAAAAAAAAGTAGCATGATTATAGTAAAATTTGGTATGGCATATTCACTGGTGTATGTCACAGTTTCAAAAAGAGAGGAGAGGAGGAAAGATCTTTGTGATTGTTAGATAAACTAAGAATCAAAGTATTTTCTATTCCTAGCTGCAGAAGCAGCCGCGACCCCTCTTCTCTTCTTCCTTCCCTTCTCTCTCTTCCTCCCCCTTCCTCTCTCTCCCAGTCTCTCTCTCTGGAAGACAGACTATTTAACCTTTTGGTTGAGATAAGCTGGTAAAAATTGGGGAAATGTTATTTTAAAAATCTTCATTTTAAGCCCCCGAGAACTGCAGCATCCTGGATTCTTTTAAGCTGCGCAGAGCTGTCCTGGTCTGCAGGTCACATGTGCATTATGCATAAGCCTTTGGCTCTGCTCGCCAGCTGGGGAGCAGAGATAGGGAGTGTTGGGGGTTTACCGCTTTCAAACGGTGCTGATACTTCCCCTAAAAGCAGGAAAATGAAATGAACATTTGCATAATCTATCTAGAGTTACCCAGGTTCCTTTCAATCTTCTTATCGCATTTAAAAAAATCTATTATGAGACTATCAGAATGAAATACGTTTTTCTCTTCAGAGAATTCATTTTGCCTATGTCTTTGGGTCCTGCCGGGCTTTTCATTTGTTTAATTTTATTTTCTTTTTATTTTATGTGAGCTGTGTTTTGAAGAGTTTACTTTGTTGTAACTATTCTTTATTTGAGCCACCAACATGTATTCAGATAAATTCTTTTTACTTCGAACCTTAGTTCTAAGTGATTATACATTTTTTATCTTAAAAGGTCCTAAATAAATAGAAGTTATATGTCCTGGAATTGAAGGAGAGAGAGAGAAACTAAAATTCACAAGGCATTTTAATTCAGGTAATTAATTGTGTTAATTTCCCATTTGCCTACAAAAAGAAAACATGGTGAATTTAATGCTGGTGTACCGGAAACAGATTCTCCCGGGTGCTGCCTACCACTTTCCCAAACAACAGGCTCACGCGCACACTCACACACCCCAGCGTGCACCTCCAAAGTGACAACACGCAGACACACACCCCCAAAGTGACAATGCACAGACACATACACTGCAGCATACACCCCCAAAGTGACAATGCACACCCACACAGCCCCAGCACACACCCCCAAAGTGACAACACATGCACACCCTCCAAAGTGAAAAGTCTTTTACCACCTTTATGCTTCAAAGGCTGAACAGCCTGCTTCCCTCCCTCTCTCTTTTCTAATTAGATTATTTTCATTAACTCTATTTTCCCAATCTTTCTTTAATTCATTAGCAGCTTACAGTCTGCACCATTCTCCTGAAGCTCCTTTCTTGAAGTTCACCGACAGCCATGCGATCTTGAACTCTAGTCACCTTCATTTTTCTGGCCTGCATGCCAACTTTGGCGTGTTTCTTTATCCTTTTGTTTTTCTGATTACTTCTTCTGATTCCTCTCCCTCCCTGGCTTTCTTCCATCTTTCTTCCCTGTAGCTTCTTATCGCCCTTTTTTCCCCGTTGATGGGATTCTCCCTCTTTCTCTGCCATGTCTACCCCCTCTCTGTGCTTAAACTGTGACCTCTCTGTGCTCCTCCCACTGAATTCATCTCTTCATTTAACAGACAGGTACTCAGAGTCTAGTATGTGCCTGGTGCGGTTCCGGGAACTGGGAAGGTGATCAAAAATTAAAAAGGCAAAATATCCTGTCTTTGGGAACCTTGCATTTCAGTGGGAGAAAGTAGGCCACTACTAAAATAAAACGTAAAATATAGGGTGTTTGATAACAAGGGCTACAGAGAAAAATGACTCAGGAAGGGTGATAGGAGATTGAGGACGTTTCATGCTTTAAATAGGATGGTCCATGAGGCCTCTGAGAAGTGAACATCAGAGCAAAGGTGTGATAAGATGAATGAAAAGACGTGGGCATGTGTGAGGGGAGGACTTTATAGGCATGGGAGCTGTACAGGCAAAGTGGAATGTTAGTACGGCCACATTCCAATAGAAAAGGCTAGAAGAAGGCCAGTGGTGAGGCCCTGAGAGGGGAGGGAAGCCACCCTGGGAAGCCCTTCTGTGCAGAGAGCAATGGCTGCTCCACGCCTCCTGCCAATGGCTGATGGGACAGGCTGTGGCCCGACCAAGGACAAAGGCCACCATGTAGGTCTGCACCCCAGCCCCCAAATACCCTCCCTCTTAAGTTACATTCTGTATTTTAAAAATACATTCTGTATTTTAACAGTTCGTAAATATAACTCTCTGCTTTTATTCCTCCCTGAACCATTCATCCGTCAAGTAATCTTTAAGTAAAGATTCTTGTACGTTGTATGTCTGTGACTTTTCAAGGGAAAAGTATATTGGTTCCCTTCAGTATATTGATAAATATACTGAAGAATAAATGGCTGCTAGGTTTTCTTTCTCTTTTTCTATTCATTAATATGTTCCTGGCTCAAGAAACAAGTAGCAAATCCATTGTGTTCTCTGTTCAACAGAAAATCAGCATGTATTTTCTGTACGCAGCTCTCTGAGACTTCCACACCCTGGACATACACCCCTGTTCACTCCAGGCCCATGTGCTGGGGCTCTGCTGTTCCCCATCAGAGGGTTCTCAGCCTCCTGTCCTGACCAATGCTCTTGTGAGCAATAGTGTCACTCTCAATTTCTGGCTGCCTTTCTTCTTACCAGTTACTGCCAAGGTAGAAAAGCCTGCATGTGTACATGCTAAGGGTGTAGCTGTAGACATAGGTCAAATGCATTGAATTGAACACATTTCCTTAAACTGCAGTTTTCTAAATAATTCCTTTAAGATTTCTATAGATTTGATATTACTGCAGGGTCATTTTATTTATTAAGTTTCCATTTGGTAAGAAAATGAATTTCTAGAACATACTGAGAATAAGTAGCAGAACGACATGCTGGCAACTGGCCAACCTTGGGCATTGGAGCTGTGAGGTCCACAGGCTCACAGAGGAGTGAGCAGAGCCCTCGCTGTCCTCTCAGGATGGCCACTGTGTGGTTATAAGGGGTGTGCATTTCTTCACGTGACCACATGACAGATGCCACGGCAATCGTCATTTCAGACTGCCCCTCTCTGCTTCTAGAACCCAAGTATCACAGCCAGAGTGGGAATCTATTCACCTAACTGTCAGCCAGCATTTATTTTGATCCTCTCATGATGATGTTTTAAATAGGGAAGAAACACAGGCTGGGAAGATATCACTGAACCACTGAAAGGTGGTTTTCAGATACCAAATCAATATGGAACAAGAGATGTAGGCAAAGACGAGGGAATGGAGAATGAACTTGCCTTCGTGCTAGTTTGGAAAATCTCTTGGAATGAATTCCCTTAGGACAAATAAAAATGATACAGGTGAAAACCCTGAGCAAATGATCTGAGAGTTTGTACCTAAAGTGAATAGGTCCCTGCGGCCTGGGGTGGGCAGAGGGGACTCGCAGCCTCTTGGTGGAGCTTCACGCACACTCGGTCATATCTCTTCTACAGTCCAGAACTTCAATATGGGCTTCATATTGATGACAACACTGTTTGGGGGCTCCCTCTTTCTAAAGGTGATGCACAGAATGAAGACAAAATCAAAGCCACAGGCTTAGACATGAAGGGTGCGGGAGGGCTCTGGCACCTTTCAGTGGAGCACGCCCAGTGTGGTGCAGCCATGTGGTCTCGTCCTCACAATAAACACAACGTGTTGATTGATTTTGGACTCGATATTTGATGTACTAAGCACAGTTGTAAGATCTGGCATTTGTGCAACACAAACTATGTCCCAGGAACTGTTAGGCCTTCATATGTTTTACTTCTTTTGTGTGTGTGTAAAGCAGCTCTTTGCTAAATGTGTGGGTAGACCGTCCCCGTAAGATTTGTGAGATGTGTGTCGCTTAATGAAAATGTCTATGGACCATGTATATGAAACAGGCAGCCTCTCACCGCCACACTTCCTTTTAATCTTGTGACCCACTTTCTCTACCTTTTCATTTGTTTATAGATGGACAAAAATTTCTATCCACAGTCATAGACAGATTCAGTGAGTGGGCTACAGTAACCGGGTTCGTGTTGGGGATAGTTTATGGATTACCTCTGTCCCCCCAATTCCAACAGGCCTGCCAAGCACAGTACTGGAGCCACAGGCCTCATCTGGGGCACTTCGGTCAGCACAGGTGTCAGCAGCTTCAGAAGCTAGCACAGCTCCCAGGAGCCCTTTGTACAGTGAGGGTGCTACCCTTGCAAACCCAAGCCTGGAAGAGGTGCCCACACAGCTGTGCCAAGATGTGCTTTCCACACGCACCTTCTCAGTGACCCAACAGTGGCTCGGAGAGCCAGGCAGTGCAACGGCAGCCGCATTGCTGCCCTTCTACCGGGAGAGGCAGAGTCGGAAGAACTCGCTCAGGTTCTCACATTTGCCTGGGAAGCCTCATGTAGAGGGAGGTGAGCGTCTCTCGAGGTTTCCCACAGAGGCTGAATGGTCACATGTCAGTGAATAAATTCCTAGTTTGACATACAGACCAAAACTGATGACTTCCTCAACACCCCCAGTCTTGTGATTCTATCATCAAGATTCATTAAAAACAAGGTAAATGTGGAGCACCCCGCCAGTGCCCCAAGTGAACAGAGCCCTCATCTGTCTCCGTGACTGACTCTGCTGCCTTCACTCCTTCCCACCATCCCACCATGACCCCACCTCAGTGCCCCAAGTGAACAGAGCCCTCATCTGTCTCCATGGCTGACTCTGCTGCCTTCACTCCTTCCCATCCATCCCGTGATGATGGGGCACAAGCAACAGGACACAAGAGTAAGCCAATACCAGGAAGAAGTACTGGGGGTACAGAGGTGCTTTGAGTCAGATGCAGGGAAACAGTGAGCCTCCCACCTGAGCTGTCTGATCCACAGTAAGCCCACAGTCCCTCCCAAGAGCCATGCTCAGAAAACCAGGGACATCTTATTGTAAAGAAATAACCACAGTGGTTTGATGAGGCAGGATATACGGATGTTTCACTAAACCTAACTGTGAAAATCAGAAAAGGGAACATGAGCAGGAAGGGCTGAGCCCTGGGGAGGGTGTCTGTATGGTCACTCCCAGTGACTTGGCAGAAATGTGGAAGCGTGGAAGCTTCAACACTGCACACAAAGTTTCTACCATGTGATGAGGAGTCCTTAGGGGCCACAGCTGCTGAAGAGCACAGGGGAAAAGTATGCACTATCTATTTTTGGAAATGACAGCACTTCTACTCTCCAGGTTACTACACAGGTGCTCCAGTCCAGGGTCTTCCTCCTCCTGTCCCCTTTACCTGGGCTCTTTAGCTGGGGATTTCTCTTCATGGCCAGCTTCTGAGCCCATCCTTTTTCCCTGATTTCCTGGTGCTCAGCTACCCCTGCATTAGCTCTGATTCCTCTTCTTCCTTCTTCAGATGGCCAGAGACCAGGAGCTGAGTCCTTCAGATTTCTCAGCTGAAGTTCTTTTAAGCGTTTCTGGTTAAAAATTGAGTCCTGTTGTGACCATCCATCCACTTTGGGGCAACACTCTGCCACGTCCACGGAGGCTCTCTTCAGCCTCCTGATTTGTGTCCAGGTTTCCAGGACACCAGCTGGGTTTAGATGCATCTTTTCTGCATCTTCCAGAGTGACAAGCTCAGGGAAGGCAAGCGTCCAGTGAGTAGGAACTCTCTGCCCCGGATCCAGCTGGGTGATGATGGTCAAAACTGGACAAAGATTTTTTGAGAATATATAATTTCATTTGTGGTAAAAGATGCATAACACAAAAGTCACAATTTCAACTATTTTTAAATTTGACTTTCAAAACATAAGCCAACCAAAGCATTAGCAAGGCTGGGTCTCCTTCAGAGATGTGTGCCTTTCCCTGGGCTCTAGTCTTGCTCCGCCTGGTGAGCCTGCCTGCCTCTGCTTTTGCCTGATGTGTCTGTTGCCTAGTTTCTGTCCATGTTTATGCTTCTTATGTCTAATTAACCACCTCTCTGACCCTTCTCTCTCCTTTTTCCTTCTCCTGTCCTGGCCACCTACATGGCTCAGTGGTGGGCACCTGTTAGCATTCACTCCTTGTCCCCTCAGAGAATCTAGGTCACAAAGGGCACCCTCCCTGTTTGTAGCACATAGTAGTAACTGTCAAGTTGCTCCATCATCTGTCTTGCCATTTACCTCTTGAATTAGCTAATTAGCCTCATGTCATCAGGTAATTTGCTCTTTTTTTTTTTTTTTTTTTTTTAAGTTTTTGGTCAGGGCGGGGTTTTGAACCCACCACCTCCTGCATATGGGACCAGTGCCGTACTCCTTTGAGCCACAGGCACTGCCCAGTTAATTTGTTCTTTTATCTTCACTGTTAATGTGTCTGGGTCTCTAGTAGGTGCTGGGTCCCCAATGACAAGTATAATAAATATAATTTGTCTTCTTTTCTCCTGGAGTTTATGGACTCTGGACAAAGAAAGATATTTAACAATTATTGTGTCAATCAGAACAGGCTAAGATATGCTGGGTGGCAAAGGCTAATTAATTTCTTGCTTTCTCTGCATGCCCCTAGCAGCTTGGGGGCTTTCCACCACACCAGGGTCCTTACTCAGGGCCCGTCCACTGGAGGGAGCAACCTGCATCTGAGGATTTCACGTTTCAGGAGCACAGCAAAGGAGGACGCCCCAACCCTCCAAGTATCTCTTGAAACTTCCGCTTCACTTCCCCTCTCCTGTCATTGGCAAAAGAAAGCCACATGGCCAGGTGTGACTTCAGTAGACTGTTGGGTGTGCACTCTGCCCTAAAGGAGTCTGGGTATCATTTAACTGGATAGATGGTATAAACACATAAAAACCCACAATTCCATAGTTTTATGAGATGCTTAATACAGAAGTAAATTCTATTAATTCCCTTTCAATTTGGTTTTGAATTTCCCAGAATCAAAGGGCTTGTCCAATCCCAGCAAAGTTTGACTCATGACTCTCTATCTTGGACTTGTGTGTCAGGATAAAGAGTGAGTTATTTCAAAGGATAAGAAGTACAATAAACATCTTAAGAATTTTCCAAAGACTGGGTACTGATGCACACACACACACACACACACACACACACACACACACAGAGGTAAATAGGCGATAGCAGGTAGCTAGATAGATGACATAGATTAGACAGATAGTAGGTGTTCACCAGATGCCAGGGACCATTCTAAGTGCTTTTCCTATATTAACTCAGGAGTCAGAAAACTTATAAAAGGGATAGACACTAAATATTTTAGACTTTGTGGGCCGTGAGATCTATGTCACAACTATGTAACTTTGCCTCTGTAGACAAAAGTGGCCACGGGCCACTACAGGGCAACACACAAACAAATGCTCTTTACTTCATTCCGATATACATTTGCTCATAAAACCAGCAGGCAGTGAGTTGGTTTGGCCTTGACCTGTGAGCTGAAGTTTGGCATCCTCTGTATTAACTTATTTTACCCTGATGACAACCCTATTTTCGTTTCTATTTTATACACAGGGTAACCAAGGCCTCGTAGAGGTAGAGTAATGTGTCAGAGGCCACCTTGGGGCAGCCAGGCTTTGACAAAGGCAGTCTGGCCCCACCGTCCATGTTCCCCACTCTCCGAGGGGCTGCGCTTCTCTGCTGATGCTACTTTGGTGGATTCAGAGGGGTTGTCAAAGTGTAGTCAGAGAAAGAGGAATTGGCTTCCCACATATTTAATAGTTTGGTCATCTTTGTGGGTGACCAATTTTGCTTTCATTGTGCTGGACGTGTGCACCTTGCTGAACCACACTAGATACGTAACAGAATGTTGATGTAGGAAGTGGTAAAAATGTACCATCTAAATGATGCGTCACTCCTCTCTCCCTCTTCCCTTCCCTTCCCTTCCCTTCTCTCCTCTTCTCTCTTTCTTTCCTTTATGTTCTATTTTAAACACACACACACACACACAAAAAAAAAAAAAAAAACAACAACAACATTTTCTTTGAGAAAGAGTACTTCTTGCCTGAGTAACTACTAGAGCTCGTGGGTGAAGTTCCTAGTATGTGAGCCTAGGGTGTGTCATTTTGTTAAAAAAAAATTAATTCACGTCTACACAACCAGCTACAAGAAGTCTCACTCCATCTCCCTAGGAAGAGTGCCGTGGCATCATGGTACCTCACAACAACCTCGAACTCTTGGGCTTCAGAGATCCTCTTGCTTCAGCCTCCTAAACAGTGGGGACTACAGGGAGCGGCGCTCTCACTCTTGCTAAGGCTGGTCTCCAGCCTCTAAACTCTTGAGCTCAAGCTGTCTACCTGCCTTGGCCTCCCAGAATGCTAGGATTACAGGCAAGAGCTGTCACGCCCAGCTCTATAAGTTCTTTTTCATAGAGCTATTCCACAGAAGGCAAACCTGTCCTCTAATATGATAGGGCGGAACAACTCTTAAAGCCCAGTGGGGAGGTATTGAGCGTGGGTGAGGGGGAGAGATCCTAGATATTTTACCCTTCAAGGTCAGATCAGGTCAGAGCCTGGGCCTTTCAGTACCTACCTCTCTTATAAAACGGAAAAGATAAAAAAAAAAAAAAGGTAAAAAAAATTAAATAAATAAATAATGCCTCCCTAGCATCCACCAGCACACAACACTGGGGGGCAGTCAGGTGTCCTTTGGATGCCTCAATACCAGGGTAGAATAACAGACAAAAACCCAGCAGAGAAACTGTTTCCCCCACTGAGGAAGAGGACTTCTGGTGTGAAGGGCAGGGCAGCAGCTGACTCAGAGATGACACCATGGCTCAGTCCGTTTCTCTGCCTGATCCTGCAGAAACCACTGTGCTGCTTCAAATCTATGTTTTTTTCCTCTAAAAAAATCTTTTTTTTTTTTTTTTCTAAAAAAATGGGGACAGTATATCTGTTTACAGATGTGCCCGAATGATTAAGGAGTTTAAGTAATGCAACTGTGGAGAGAATTGTAACACCTCAGAGACAGGTGCAGTC
The DNA here is from genome assembly GCA_963574355.1 of Loris lydekkerianus. Lineage (NCBI taxonomy): Eukaryota > Metazoa > Chordata > Mammalia > Primates > Lorisidae > Loris > Loris lydekkerianus. Next base: position 40,756 of record CAUYPK010051445.1, on the reverse strand, counting down.
CTTGGCATCAGTATCATCCCCACAGGAGGGGTTTTGCAGGGTTTTGCTTTTGCTGTATTTCTGGGTGACTTAAGTGTGGTCATGTATAGAGAAAGAAGAATCAGACCTTTAGCTGGGATTGAATATTCCAATTGCAACTTGCTTAGACTTATTTAAGGAAAAATGATTTAGCTCTTAAAATCCTAAGTGATTTTAGAGAAGACTCATGGAATTTTTCAGGGGCACCTCCACATATTTTCTATTTACTCTCAAAGCAAGGAAGGAGTTGTCTTTGTCCCTAGGCTTCCCTAGTGCATATCACTTCTTTACCTATCTCCTTTGTTCTAATGCTATGTAAGTTTTAAGATTTGGCTTGCTCAGATATTATTATGACCTCCCAAGTTAGATTTGTGATGGATTCTTCTGTCTTCTTCTAGCTCTTTGTATTGACCTCTGTTTACCAAAGGTTATTAGAATTATTTGTCTATTTATTTAAATAATATGTGGTTATCTTTTATGTGTCAGGCAATATATTAGATGCTGAGGCCACAACGCTTCTGAAATACATGGCTTCTGTTACCTGGGGGCAATCTTCCTCCCTTTCCTACTTTTCTGAGAATCTGGAAACTAGATGTCAAATTAATTTTAGTTCTTGTTTCTCTTATGTTTAAAGAAAGAGTCTAAGAACTCAAAGTGGTGTCTTATGAATTAAGTATTCAAGTTTTATAGCCCTGGCTGTGTACTGCCTGTTTGACATCACTGAGAAGTTATTTCCCCTGGCCTCCAAATTCTTCATCATTTCAGCAACCAATATTTATTTAGTATCTACTACAGGATGGGTGCTCTGGAGATACAATGGCAAATTTTATAGCCATGAACTCCTCTTCAAGGAGCTTACATCTTATTTTATTTTATTATTTTATTTTTGAGACAGAGTCTCACTTGTTGCCTTTGGTAGAGTGCCATGGTGTCACAGCTCACAGTAACCTCAAACTTCTGGGCTTAAACAATTCTCTTGCCTCAGCCTCCCAAGTAGCTGGGACTACAGGCACCTGCCACAACACCTGGCTAGATTAGATGAGCAGGAAGTGTATTTCTGTGTCCTGAGAAATAAGAAAGAACCAGCTACATGAGAAACAGCAGGTGGTGTCAGTGAGTAATGCAAAAAGTAAGTGTGGCTGGCGCTGAGTGACGCTATAGGATGACAAGGTTGCAGAGAGATGGTGTTCAGGTCACCCAGAGGCTGGGAGTGAAGGAAGAGCTTTTGATTTTATTTCAAGCCAGTGGAAAGTTCCCAAAGAATTCTAAGAAGGAGCATGCCATGATCTGGGTGATACTGGGTGAAGATTGCTTTTGCTTTTGCTAATAAAGATGTGAGGTAAATTGCAGAGGAGAAAGTATGGATGCAGAGAGACCATGTCTCAACCCAGGAATCACTCCAGCTTTTACTACAGGTTGAGCAACTGGGTGAATAGTGGTCCCCTTTCCAGAGAGGAGGAAGAAGAGAGGGGGACGGTGTGGGGAAAATGAGACTTCAGTGAAAGAGAATGTTGAGTAAAGGTAATTTGGTTTTGTTGTCATTATTAATATTTGCCTATGTGTTTTGTGATGATAAGGTACAACAGAGTACGTCTGCACACTCAGCATGGTGATCCAATCAGGAGTAGCGTACCCAGGTGCAGACATGGGGAGAGGAAAGAGTGGGAGGAATGATGTTCTTGGGAAGGTCACAGAGTGGGGCCTTCCTAGCTCCTGCTAATTAGGGGCGAGTTCTCAGTAGAGAAGGATTCCAACTAGGCAAGTTTAGGACAAGCTTTCCCACCTCAAGCACGGGTGGAAAAGGTGCTGTGAGAGTTGGGGGATGGAAAGCAGAGATAAGATGCTGGGGTCTATCTCGGGGAGAAGGCAGGGTGCCTGCTAGATACAGGATTGTGGGCCTTTGCTAAGAGATGGTGCCCAGAGAATTTCAGCATAACCGTATTATACATTATAGGGCGTCTTTTTACTTTTCTCATATCCCCCAAGATCTTTCATTTTCCTTTGGAAAATGTGGACAAAGTTAGTCTCCATGTGTATCTCTGAAGTTTCTCACTCATCTTAGTTTTATTTGGGATTTTGTATCAGTTGAATTCCCTTAATATCTGTCACTTTGCCAGGTTACCATTCCTCTTTCAGAAATTGTGTAAATGTCCACTTTTCTCCAATTTTGATTCCTAAATAATAAAGATTTAAACTAAAAATTTACTTAATATCAAAATGGAGATATTTTGCTCTTTTATGAGAATAAATTTGCATAATATGTATCTATATCAAAACAGCAATAATGAACATCATAAATATACTCAGATTATAAACCTCATTTTAATTTATGATCAAAATTATTTTTCTTTACATTGTTTATATAACATATGCATAAGCAATTTGGACTCTGATTCAATTACTTATACGTTCTTATCTCTTTCAAACAGTGTCTGTGGTATTTCCCAATTTGCAGTTGCCTGGAAGGTCTGTGTGAATGGGTGTGTGTTTGTGAGTGTGTATGTGTGTGTGCACACAGGTTTCTTCTGCCCCAACCTAATACTTCTTTGAAACACAGAACTACCCAATACAGTTAATAAGAGCAAATGGTTTCCAGCTAAAAAGAAAGCAAACTAGAAGCCTCTAGGACAACACAGAAGCCCCTGGTATTCCTCTAGGCTTCCTGCTCTGCTTGCAAGTACATTCTGCAGTCCAAGAGACCCCACATCCAAGCACCGTCTGAAGGTCCTGCGGTCCGGGTATCCATTGCCCCATCTGGAGGTGAGGGTGTTACAGTTTCCCTGTAATCTCTGCCTCCATCCCGGGGGCCTGGTACAAAAACTAAAAGTCTTGTTCTTTTTTTCCAATCTGATCATCTTATAGCAATGCTGGTGACATTTTATTCTAGGGAGATGGTTGAATAAGGCATGTCTGGAAAAATGATTTTTCTGTCTCTGAGTTTTATCTATTTCCTATTTATATCACATTGCCGGAAGCTAATTGAGAGGCATTTATGTTTTATTTCACTTTTTCCCAGGCAAAGATGACTTTCCATGCTAGTGAAACAGAAAAATGAGGTGTGGAGAGGTTTGGGGGCAGAGTGGCGATGTTCACAGGCAGTGGGTAGCACAGCGCCTTGGTAGGTGCCGCCCTGCCTTATTACACAGACGTGAGATCACTTGGAACACGGGACAAAAATGTCCCCCTCAAGGCTGCTCGCCACGTGAATATTGGAAAATAAACCAACCTCCCCAGCAATCATTTGAAAAACCCTGTGCCTGAAAAGTTTTGAGAGGAGCCCATCCCTTGGGCTGTGAAATCAGCAGTGAACATCATTATCAGATCAGATACAGGAAAGCCTTTGTGGCGTCAGGTTTAACCAGTGTTTGGCTTTAAAAAACAAAAACAAAACAAAAATACCACTATCCCTAGGCAAGTGTTTTCTCCTAACCACATATTTACATATTAAAGTTTGTTGTGGGGAAGGCAAGAGAGGAAAACTGAAAAATGTATGGAAAAGCTCGCTTTGAATCTCAGAGGCCTTTCTTCCAGAGGTGAGGTCCTTGGAACCCCTTTGTGTGCAGGGACTCACAAAGGCCCATGTTTGCTTAGTTCCTATCTGAAAAGAAGCTTTACGCCTGCCTTAGAAGAAGCTCATTACACATAGACCTTTCTGTTGCAAACGATGTTTCCTTGAAATGAAAACGTGATGAGTGTTAGATCAGTAGCATGTAGCTGCCAGGCTCTCTCTTTGATCCAATTCTGAATGCATTTGTTAAAAAGCTGCTTCATTGATTTTTTAGCTGCTTTTTGCTGTGTTTGGATCATTTGTACATATGCACATCACAATTTTTGCTACATCAAAGTGCTTAATAAGTTCACTGCACTCAGGAAATAGCATAGAAGATAAAGGGACTGTGCTCTATAAAGATTTCTGCCACTTAATCTCTGGTTTGAAAGTTGTTTTTAATGTGCTTTTTTGTGATTACCTTCAAAATAGTTTAGGTGATGTCTGAGGAAAGAGTCAACCAGGGCCCCACTTCAGATTTCCTTCTCCAAAGATGATAGATTCCACAGACGTGAGTATCTGGGACAGCCAGCAGGTGCATTTCAGACCTGTCCTGTTGGACAGGAGTCACTTTACATCGATTAATTATTTACTTGGCTTAATTTGTGGGTGCCACCAGCTTCCAGGAAAGTGCTAATGATCCTTCATGTGTGTAACGATGGCTAACATGGTGTTTCTTTATTAGGTCCAATTGTATGGCAAGGAGTGAGTGTGTTAGAGTCTTTAGTGTTGATGTGTTTTTGCTGTGTAGGTTACCTACATACAACACAGTCTTAAGTGCTTTTAATTCTAAACAAATACTCCCTGACAGCATGCTCTGAGCCAGCTCATTGGAGAGCACTACCGGGACAGGGAGACAGAGCTGGGTTGGGTCCAGGGTGAGTCTCAAGCCCAAAGAGGCCTGACTGTGGTCAGGTAGGGGCTACATGGGGACTGCCGAATCTAGCCTCCAAGCTGGACTCTAGTGTCCGTGTTAGGCACAGGCCCTCACAAAGACTTTTCTGTTAAAAGATAACTCATGCCGATATAAAAATGAAGGTGTGTTCAACATTTCATCCAACTCATTCAGTGAGGAAGCTGGGAACGTGTTATAACCAGTTGGAAGAGAATCCAGAGAGTAACACTCCTCAGCCCCGGTAGAGTGGGTAGGCACCGGGAGGCAATGGGCTTGTCGGGGGGAAGGGAAGGGTGGGTTTGGAAATCAGTTAACCCTCTGCCAGGTGGGCAGAGTCGGCGTGTCTGTCAGTGACTGCTCGGGGATCGCATGACAGCTCCGAGGCAGTGGAGGCCTAGACCCTGGACCCTCCGGCCATCGTGTGGTGGCCGCATAGCCAGCATCGTTGCACACCTCCAACAGGGGTGTCACACTCAAGTCCTTTTCTTTTTGGCTTTAAAGTTAGGAAAGTGCCCTGACTTTGGGGTCCAGGTGAAGGTGGAGGAGCAGGAGAAGAGGAAGCGACAACTGTGGGCTGGAGCAGTATTTGGGGTGTACACAAAGGAAATGCCGCCTGAAAGAAGCGACCTATTCACCGTGTTTAACATCGCTCGGCTTTTGTAGAGATTTTTCCGCATGTGGCAGTAACTGTTCCATGAGGAGGAGGTGGTTTCCTCCCTCTCACTCTGTCTCTTGTGTTCTTTTCTTCTGTCTCTGACCCTTGACTTTGTTCAGTGTCCATTGTCCCTTCCTCCTAGGTCAGCCCTTTTTGCACTGGACTCCCTGTAAGAGATATTCCTAGCTGTTCACTTGGATTCGGCCTCCGGGCCATCTCTGTGCTTGACCTCCAAATACATTTACCAAACACCCTCAATGCAAAGTGGAGATGGAGGGGGGTGTATCGGGCCACCTGGGTGCTGGGTGGAGTGACACTCTGAAAGCTGTGGGTGACTTAGGGCGGACGCGCTCCTCTGTAGCCCCGTCCATCCTGGTCAGCACACAGACCAGAATGCACCCACAAGCCCTCCTTGGGTGCATAGTTTTGTACACTGGAGCGTAGTTTTGTACACTGGAGCATTGAACCATGATCCTCAAGCCTCCTCCACTTACAACACTGGAATTTTATACTTTCCTAAAATTTTCATTATCTTGCTATTACTTTGCTGTTTTCCTTGGTGGCCAGAATGAAATCTCACTCCTGTGAACCCCGAAGGTAGAAAGGTTGATGAGGATGTGCCAAAGGCTGCCTGGCACGGGGAGACCATCCCACATCACTGTCTGTGAGCTCAGTCCGAAATCCCCGGCTCCGTTGCCGCCCAGGCAATACTCACCACAGCAATCAGATGGACACCCCCATCAGAGCACAGGGTCAGGCTTTCCTGGAGCCCTTTCAAGTCAGCGCCCACTCCCAGCTCCCAACTCTCCTAGCCACCAACTTAGCCAATAAAGTAATGACAAAACATTCAACTTTTCTTCTTCTTCCTCCTCCCTCTCCTCCTCTCCCTCCGCCTCCCTGCCTCCTCCATCTCCTTTATCTCTGTTGTGGTTTCTGCCTCTATGGTCGGCCTTTTTCAGAACATCATATAAATGGAATCGGGGCTGTGCAGCCCTTTGGGTCAGCTTCTCTCACTCACCATGCCTTGGAGAGGCCCCGTGTTGTTGCCTGTACCAGCCCATGTTGGGGGGGCCTTCTGGAATGTGCTTGGGGGGCGGGGGAGCGTCCCCTCCGTGTAGGCCCCGCAGGGAGCGTCCCCTCTCATAGAAAATAAGCTTATTTCCTTTCTTGTGCAGGATGAGGTTGTTTTTAGTTAAGGAAGATCATGAATGGGGCCATTATGAACATTCATTTACAAGTTTTCATGTGAACAGATAATATTCTTTTTTGAGTAGTATGACAAGTAAATGTTCAACTTTATTAAACCGTCAACTTGCTTTCCCAAGTGACTAATCCATTTTGAATTTCAACCAGCAGTTCATGAGCGTTCCAGTTGCTCCACACCTCATGAGCATTTAGCATTTCCTGTTTCTCTTTTTCTCTTTTGCTTTTCTCTGTCCTCCCTCCCCTCCTTCCCCCTCTCCATTCCCTTCCCTTTCCTTCTCTCCCTTCTTTCCTCTCTCTGTGTCTTTCTTTCCCCTTGTTTCTTTCCTGCCCTTCTACAAGATGTGACAGTGTCGTCTCGTATGACTTAAAGGGTGTTTCCTTAATGACTAGTATGCTGAGATTTTTAAATGTGCTTATTTGCTATTGCTATATCTTTTTTATTGATGTACCTGTTCAAATCTTTTGACTGGGCTCCTTTAATAGCTTTCAATTTCAGAATGAGTTAAGCCTAGGAAGTATAGATCTACGTATTTACAATGCTTGCAGATGTGATAGAAACATAAACTACTGTAACAGTTGATGGGATCTTTATGAGTAGACATTAAATAAAGTAATGACAAAGGCCACAGAGGGTTCACTAAGTTATGCCAAGGAGACCTAATTCCCTTTCTTTTTGGGGAATTAATTGGATTGTATATTAGAATAACTTAATGATGGAATGTTTTGTTTTATAGTCATAAACCAAATGGAGACATATGTACTATATGATACAGTGAGTTACATTTTGTTTAACAAATATTACCCCCAAATATTGATTTTTTTTTGAGTTTGTCAACCTGGAGAGATGGCCTTAGCTGAACATAATTCAGTCACTGAAAAGATTCAAGGTAAATCATCAAGAATTTATTGAGTGAAGTAGTAAATAAGATTCGACAGCACAATGTGCAGACACTGTGGGCAGAGTGAGCCAGATGCTCAGGGCGTGCGTTTGTGGCATAACTCCTCCTGCCAGGTGGTCAAGGAGATGGTGAGGACAGTGTGACCGTATGGTGCAGAAGTCCCTGCCACATGTGCAGCGGGCGTCACTCCAGTAGCAGCCGGCACCCCCCTCTTTTAGGCCACGCCAAGTGTGAGTTCTGCAAGGACAGAGACCATGGAGTGTCATCAGCAGACTTCACCAGGTGACTTTTGGAGATACATTTGTTCATTCTTAGTCTGAATTCTAGGGAAAGGGAGCATACATTTTGAGAAGCATCAAGGAGCCTATTGATTTTGTGTGCACTAACTGGCAATTTTCTTATTATCAGAGATGTTTATCAAAACACGATACTTTGATTTCTCAGTGTAATTCCATATTTTTAATCAGCCCCACATAGCTCTTAATCAGGAGCCAGAGTGGGAATAAAGAAATTTTTCTTTAGAAAGCAGACCTCACATTTCCTATAGGTCTTTTCCTCTTTTTCCTCCTCCCTCTCCTCCTCTCCCTTCTCCTCCCTGCCTCCTTTGTCTCCAAGGCTGGAGTACTTTTGTGCAATCATAGCTCACTGTGGCCTCCAACTTCTGGGCTCGAGAGACCCTTTTGCTTCAGCCTCCTGTGTAGCTGTGACTCCAGGCGTGTGCCACCTCCCCACCCCTATTCTTGACTGTTTGCTGACAAAGGCAGCTGCACAAGGCCTCCCTGGACTTGCTGCACAGTGGACAGGGGGTTTTGGTGTTTGGCTGCTCAGCACCAGGCAGCTCCCCCCCCCCCACTCTCTCTGTGATGAGATTACCCTTCCCCATGAGCTTGATGGGAGGGAAGACCTTGTGGAAGCTGAGTCAGTGGACTCTCTGTCCCAGCTGTGTTTGTAGCTACCGTGTGGACACCTGCCATTCTTCTAAGGCAGTGGTCCTTAACTGGTCTTTAACCAGAAGTTATGTGCCAGTGTCATCCACACCTTCAGCTAACCACTGGGAGGGAGCTCCAGGCGTCTACTGCACACAGACCAGGGATGCTGATGAACATCCTACAGGGTGCTGGAATTACCCAGCCCACAGTGTCTACGGTACCAAGGTGGAGCAGTCCTGATCTTCACCACAGTACCTGAGAGCCCGTGGGTCTCCTGTGGCCCGTGCTGGTGTGAGTAGGAGCTGGGGAGGCCCAGCAACCTCCCCTCAGGAACTGTCTGTGCTTTTCCTTTGTGTTGGGTCTGTGCTTCTCTCTTTGAGTCTATTTCTGGTGTCCCATGACACCCTTAAGTTCTGTGACTCACTGGTAGGACCCGGGACAGGTCAGCAGTTACACGCAGGGCTGTGGTTTAGTACAGTGAGAGAGTAGGAAGGGGCGCTGCGGAGGGGAGGCACCGCATCCGGCAAAGTCCGGGGAGGAAACAGCAGCAGCTTCCACAGTCCTCCCATGGAACTGGAGGGACAGCTTATTCCTCCAGCAATGAACTCCAGCAATGTCAGTCCAGTGTCTCAGACCAGGGAAAGCTGCTCAGTTTCAGAATCCAGAGCTTTGGGTTGGGGTGTGGTCACATAACCATGTACTGCCAGAAGGCCACCTGGTGACCACCATAAATGGTATTGTCCATACTGATGCCTAGATAAGCTTTGGGCCCCCAGTGTCCCAAACAACCTTATTAATTAGGAGCATAGAGGATGTTGCAAGGGCTAAGTCCCAGGGGCTGGCGAAGGGTTGGTGGCTTCTGCCAGCAAGCACCTCTGAGGACATGAGGCTCGAGCACTGCAGCCAGCTGCCCTCCGGCAGACCTCAGGGTCCAAACTTCCCAGTCATGCTCTGCTTTCTCTAGTAGCCTTTCTGTGAATCAGTTTCTGTCTGTAGCACAGAAATGTGGCTATTTCTCCTTGTGGCCACGAACTGGGGGCTTGCACGATGCAATTCAAAATTACCCACCAAGGCAACTTTCACTGCACTGAGTGTGTGTGTGTGTGAGAGAGAGACAGTGAGAGAGAGAGAGGGTTTAAACCATTACCTTTATCATTTCTCTCACAAAGTGAGTCTGTGCATGAATCCAGGAGTGGTGGCAGGGAATCACATTTCTCTCTGTGACTTTCACTGATATGTATTAAAATATTTTGTTTCTCTTTTTAATAAATCCCTAGACCCCGGATCCATGTGCAGACCTTGTTCCTGTCCCATTTTAGACCTGTGCCTAGGGAACACCGGTTCCATTCATCTGTGGGTTATGACATATCCCCAGCTGCTCAGTAGGGACGGCATCCTGGGGTCAGAGGCACCCTGCTTGCCTTATGCATAAAAGGAATATATCCCACATAATCTCTAGGAATCAAAATAACCCCTCAAAATAATGAAAGAGCTCAGAGTGAAACAGCCCAATTGTGGGCCCTGCTATCCGACTTACTCGCGCGCCGGGCTCCCGGCTCTTTCAGATGGTAGGAGAGGATCCAGGGAGCCCCACGGCCTTGCAGTCTCACCTTCTCTGTGAACCCCCGGGAATCTCACCAGGAGCAAACATCCAGTAAGTCCAGGTGGGTTTTTGTCTTGGGCAGGACTGACTTTGGGGGCTCAGAGAGACTTTTTCTTCTTGTGCAGGAGAAATAATTTGGTCTCTAAATTTTGATTATCTCCTGCTTATTCCTTTTCTAATTATCCCATATTTGTTAAATACGAGATAATAAATTCTGAGAAACAATCAGCAAATGGGCACGGAGTGATGTGCTTCATTTTAATTGGCTTGCCTTCTCCCCCTTCTCGGCTAAATTATAGCCCATCAGCATGAGATTCCCTGTGGCGAGCAGCTAATAACGTGCCCAGATGCAGCCAATTTCACTTCCTAAAGAAGAAATAATAGCTACAGATCCCCCAAACGTGGAGTGGAGAAGTGGGTGTAGCATCTCTTCTCAGCAGCACTGCATGCTAGAACAAGTTTTACATTTGGATCTCTATTCCAGCAATGTTCTTAAAAAATATGATTGCAATTAATTTGCATGACACTGGTGAATTAAAAAACTGTGGACTTCTTTGAGGACCAACACAAAAGCCTTTCTTAGGGACTTCTGATAGATATCTTATTTGATGTAGCCTTAGATTTCACAATTAAATAAAAAAAACTTTAAGAATTAAGGATATGAAGTCAGCATATAGACAGACATGAATGAGAATCACACTCCGGGTATTTTCCTGTGTGGTGCTAGGAGGTGGCTTTACTTTGGTGCAAAAACCCTAGACACATTCCCCTAAAGGAACATCTGTTGGTGGGAACTCATTTCTCTCCTACCACTTTGCCATGAGTCATATTGTTGCTAATTAAAGGACATTTTAGTGGCTTTTGATTAGTTACAATGAAGTACGTGTTTTACCTTTTTTCTAAATTCCTTTTATTTCTTAAGCTGCTCAACCATGATATACAGTTTTCACATAAACCCACATATCCTTTCTGAGGATGATCTGACAGGGATTTTCATCCTCCCATATGACACAAGATTGATTACAGGATCTGTGTATGTTCTTATGGCCAGGTGGCCAGGGACACTCTGAGCACCCCTGAAAACATACAGGAAGATGACAAGGGAAAGATAACAAAGAAGGAATTAAACATCCTGCTCCTAATTGCTGAGCAGTCAAGAAAAGTGAAGGAGGAGAAGCAAAAATGAACAAAAAAACACATCTCCCCTTCCTCCCAAGCCAGGGGGGATTTTCAGTTCAAGCTCCTACATGTATCTTAACTCTGTTCACTGCACCCCATATCCACTGCCACATTGAGGCTCAACCACTGTTTTCTTCATATATCTTTGCTCCTTTGCAGTCCATCTGAACACTCAGCCAAAGGTAACCCCGGAACTGTCCTAGTCACCCATGGCTGTGTAACACACATCCCCTTAAAATCACAGCAGCTTACTTTGTGACCGTGAGACCAGGGCCGGGCTCAATGGAGTGCCTCTGCTCCTGCATGTTGGTGCCTTAGCTCAAGCAGCACCCATGGCCAGAGCCTCTTTCTCCCTGGGGCAGGGCGATGTAAGGACTTGTAGGGACATTATCATTTGTGGGATGGCACCTGTCTCTCTCAAGGTAGTTGCCAGGTATCCTGTCCACATGGTGACTCAGCATGTGCTGTCTTAGGCAGACTTCTCACACAAAGTCTTAGGGCTCCAAGAGAAAGAGTTTTTCCAAAGACCAATGTACACGGCCAGACTGTTAGGCCACTTATGAGCTGACCTTGGAGATCTCAGAACCTCACATCCATCAAATCCTCTTGATCAAGCAAGTAACCAAGGCCAGCTGGAATTCAAAGAGAGAGAAACTGGATGCCAAGGCTCAATGAAGGGCATAGCCACCCTTAATCTTTCACAGAAACACACCGGAATGTGTTACCTTCCAGCATAAAACCTTCAAAGGATTCCACTGACTATCAGATAAAACCCAACACTGGCCCAAACACCTGCGTGTTCCTGCTGGCTCCCTCGGCGTGCTTTCTGGGCTCTGCTCTCGGTATGTAAGTCTGCCCCATGCTTCATTTCCTTGAACCATAGGGGTCTTTCCTTGTTCTGTTTGTGTGTTGTTTAGCTAAAGCTAAACTATCTCCCACATCTCTGTTTACGTGTTAGTTTTAGAGGGATGCAGTCAGATCTCTCTGCTGTGGCCTTTCTTGGCACCCAGGGTTATCACACAACTAATGGTATAGCATAGCGTTTGCCAGCCTCACTGGAGAAGTCCCAGGAAGGCACGGCCCTATTCTGTTGTCCAAAGCTATTTGTGCAACACTGCCTTGCACACAGCTGGCATTTAATAAATATTTACTGACAAGTCAGTCTCATAAAGCCCACCTTGGGGAGGAGTGCCATCTGTGTGTCCCAGATGACAGCAATCCTGGAATCCCCAGTGTCCAGTGGTGGCCACTGGCCCCGTGTGTTGAACACTGGAATATCGCTGCTCTGATTTGAGGGTGGCACACGTGTGAAATACACGCCTTATTTCAAAGACATAGTGCAACAAAGAATGTACATTTTCTCACTAATATTTTATGTAGACTACATATTGAAATTATAATAGTTTTGATATACTAGGTTGAAATTAATTTCATTTGTTTCTTTTTGCATTTTTAATGCAACTCTTTGAAAACCTAAAGTCGCATATGTGGCTCACATTCATGGCACAAGCTGTATTTCTATTGGACTGGCTCTCTCAGCAGGAGGTTCTAGGGTGAGCCACGCTTGTAGAAATGCACCCAGCACCCTCACACTTTAGAAGGTTTGCAATAAGCACATCAAGACCCCGAGAAGTCCTAGTGAGAGCTATAAACTTTAAGCCAATGTTTTTCAAAGGTCATTTGCCTATGCCTAGGATTGATCTCTTTAACAACCTGTGTATTCATCTTTCATGAAACACACAGGGGGACATGTGACTGGGTACCTGCCACCATGGTCTGGAGATTAGAAGCCCAGCCTCTTGGTGCTTCCATGTCCATGCACAACATGGTCAACTCGTGGTCACATGGGAGAGATGCCACATTCAGGGACTCTTAGCAGAATTGCACATAAAGTCATATAAAACACTCATGGAGAGATGGGGAAGGGGGTGCCAGGAAGACGGCCCTTTACAGAGATCTTGGGTTGGTTCTTAGTTTGCTTTATTGCTCTAGTTTGAAGAAGAGGCAGACAAAAGTTAGCACACAGTTTCAGATACGTCATGTGAAGAGGTGGAGAGGCATCCACAGGATGGGGACGGTGGGATTGAGAGCTGTGTGACCATTGGAACAGTACATTGATTTTCATGCCCTTGAACTGAATGCTGGAAATACAGGCAATTTTTTTTTTCTTTCTCCAGTAGATAGTGGATATTTTCTCATGGCATATTGTGAATCTTGTTCTTGATGGGGAAGATGAGAGATTTAAATGTACTCTTTCTCAGCACAGAATCCTCCAAGGGTCATTTGGACTGTGCCGTCAGCCTCACTTTTGTTTTAAAGGAGCTTGGTCCTCAGAAGAAGTATTATGTGGGCCTAAATAATGGTCCATCTCCCCATGAAGCAGAATTGTAGTCTCTTATAAATTAATCCCACGTGGACCTTGACCTCTTCCTTGGGCTGTTAACCAGAAGCATCTGATATCGGAGTTCTCACTAGATGGTCTCAGGTCCTTCTGCTTATTGTGAGACTAGCCTTCCTTGGGCAAGGGGGCAAGGGGACAAGGGCAGCCCCTCAGTACTGACCTCCTGGAGTCCGATCCCAATAAGATGCTTCCAGTTTACGCCCCTTCTTGCTCCTTAGTTGGCATTTTCCAATATCATTTTCACCCCCTTCCCCAACAATTTGGTCCTAACAATGTGTTCCCCACCCCGTGCTGTCCCCTCCTCACTGTGTGACTAGAGGGAACATTGCATCCTGTTATTGACACAAAGCAGAAGTGCAGAACATTTCCTGTAAATGAAAATCTTAATTGCCATCTTTGCAATAAATCATAAATAACCCTAGCCCAAGTATCATTTCACATAAGGAGAAAGAAAGCCAGGCAGAACGTAATAAAAGGTATTAATTGATAACTAACCAGGTGTTCTAACTCGTTCCAGTGTAAATTTTATAACACTTTTATTTAATTGCTTCTTTCTCCTGGCATTGAAAACTCCATATATGATGTGCATACTTTAACTCTTTCTAAACCCATGTGGAAAAAGATAACAATGACTTAAAAATCTAAAGCAAGTCCATTTATTCCAAACATTTTACATGGACAGAACATGAGAATTATACTGGGTATGAATCAGTAGTGGCTTCTGGAATTAATAAACTGAAATTTAAAGAAGAAAAGAAAAGAAATAATAAAAAGCCAGACAGTATGGCCAAGTTAATCAAAATTGCTGTACCATTTAACTTTCTTAACATGTGAAGTTATTTAAATTTCCCAACAAAGAAAACAAATAACTAAATTGTGTCCTGTTGAATACCTCTGTGGGTGAATTTAGAAGTTGTGCCTTTGAAGATGAGTGATGATGGTGAATTGATTGGAAAAAATACTTTGCAGTAGAGATCTGCTGCCAAGGATAATACACAAAAACATAATAAATGTGCTGAGAGATGCTGGAGTCAAAACATCTGTTGAACTTCACCTGAGCCTCATTTCCAAAAATTATTTGGGCACAAAGAGTTCATTTTGAGCCAAATCTCTTATTTTTCCTTAGCAGTTCAGTTTAGGAAATGCTGAAATACACAATGACACCTATGGATAACAGGATGGCTGTTAATGATTCTGCTCAGCATTACTAACCATTTCTCCTTAATTTAAATTATTGCATTTGATCGCGAAATATTTTGTTCTTTCCAGTTTAAGATGTGTTTTTGAAATATAAGTCATTACACCCATCTCTGTACATAAATGATAGCATTGGGGGCTAACCTAACTAGGCTTTTAGTGTGGAGTTTCACATGACTCTGGGCCGTATTTTTTGTTTGATGTAGCTGCAGGTGACAGAAACTTCAGTCCCCTTGTCTTTTTATCTTCTGTCCTGCTGTCTTTGTGTGGCCCTGGGAACTCCTTTCTATGTGCAGTCTGCATCTTATAGCTCTCTGTTGTAACATACAGCCATCATTTTGGGGTCCTGTTTATGATGGTATAGTGGGGGAGGGTAGTTGGCTACAATTTTAGGATAGTATACCTGAGTCCCTGGATCGTGGCTTCAGATGTGCTTTGTGGGCTTTTGAAAGTTTTTTTCTTTTTTCCCTTGATGTGAGGCAGGAAAGCTAAAGGGGGCTGCAGTCAGCCATTTCCCTTCCTCAGGTCAGACAAGGTTCTGGGAAAGTAGTTCCCCGTGGAGGGCAGGGTTCTGCGATAGAGAATACACTGGTTATTTCACAGCCTTACTTCCACACTTTCTCTGGTGGGGGAATGGGATGAGATTCCTGGAGGTAAAACCCAGGGAAGTGAGTGGCTTCCAGGAGCATCTGACCCTTCTCCTAAGTGTTCCTAGCAGTGCTCCTCGGGCTTCTTTCCCCGTCAGCTGACCTTGCTGCCATTCCCTGTAGTGACCGTCTTTTCTTTTCAGGTGCTGGTTTGTACTGTGATCAGGAAGTCATTGGTTTTCAGTTTGTTCAGTATCTTTTCTTGTCGTAAGGGCAGCAATGATGACTTCCAAATTTTCTATGTATCCCAGCTGCAAAGGAAAGTCAGCAAACTTTTTCTGTAAATGGCCAAGTAACGAATATTTTTGGGTTTTGAGAGCTACCTGGTCTCTATTGCAGCTGCATGGTTAGTAAGAGCAGACACAGACAATGAGTGACTGAGCCTGGCCATGCCCCAGGGAAACTTTACAGAAACAGGTAGGCTGAGTTGGGTCTGGAAGACACAGTTTGATGAACCCTGTTCTAGACTGCAGTCCACAAATTAAAATGCCATCAAGGGCCACGACATAAGCACACATGAGGAAAGGTCAGTGCATTTCAAATAAAAAGTTAAATATTCTTTACTTTTATATTAAATTCATTCCATATTTCTATAAAAATATGCTATATTTCATTTTTTTTGTTTTTTTTTGTACAGCTAAAATATCATTTATTATTTTTTAAAAAATTGAGATAGCCATAGCTACAAGTAGTCTTTGCAACACTGTGCCCATTTGGCCTTTAAATATATGTGAACCCTCTGCTTTCCACCCATGAAAATTTTTTTACTTTTTTCCAAAGATAATGAATCCCAAAACTTGTATTTATCTTACTATCAATACAAAAGTTTACTTTTTCCTTCTATAGTGGGTAAAATTACTTATATATTGATACTCAAATATTGGTAAACTTATAAAGAAATACCTATTTTCAAACATAACAGATAAGATTGCAATGATCTAGTTTTTTGAGAAAACCATTTTTATATATATGGAGAACCCCAGAAGTACTACACATAAGCACTTACTTAGTAATGTAATCAGGGTCTAGATATTTCATTTTTTTATGAAGCAAATATTTCACTTTGGATAGAAAGATGGGTACCATAAATCATTCAATGCTTTTAATTCCTGTGCAGAAAGAGTCACAAAATTTGAACATGAGTGCAAATGGTACTTTGTCTCAGTGTTGGGGACACATGGGGGTGGTAAGAACATTGATGAACTGGAGTGGACAGCACGGTAGGCCCACTAGCTGGTGCTAGGTGGGAATAAGAACACACATTGCCAGATTTACATTTTTTCCAGAGGAGCTGAAAACCTAGATTTTGTGTTACCTGCAAAAGTTTTAGTGCTGGAAACTATTCAAAATAAATTCTTAAACACTCAACACTGTGCAGATTGAACACAAACCTTCTAGATGCTGACGCTTGTTTCCAGGATGAACTTAGGCCAGCTCCACATTTTACCAAAGGGGAGCCCAGGAATTAAAGAATTTGTCTGAGCCCACAGGGCCAAGAGGTGGTTGAGCAAGACTTGTGCTGTGGCTGCGGAGTGGCCACTTCTCTGGGGGTAGCTCACAGCTCAGATCAAGTGCACCTTTTAGCCTCCGTGACATTAACATCCATCACTCTGCTTCCTACTTAGAACCACAGCTGAGTCACTTTCTTCCACTAGTAATATTAATCATCCCTATGTTCTTAAGTAGCTTTTGAAAAAAATCAGCTAACTTCATAATTTTTTTTCAAAGAGCACAATTATATGTCACCTAACCAGCAAAGAACTAATAAAACAATCACAATTATGGTGGTCCTGTGAAATCAAAGCAAGATAAATGGTTTCCAATCAATGTCAGGAAGTTTACAAAGAACATCACAATAAAGAAATGAAAAGAAGCAAATGGTGAAATAATCTCACAGTGACAGGTCTCATTCTACACAGGCTATCCTGGATGGAAAAGGAAGTTAGAGCAGGGCCCCACAGTCACTTTGCTGAGGCTGCAGTAGAGGGACGTGAGGGCAGTAGAGTTTTCAAATGGGGGGTTTCAGGAGGACCCAGTCTTGCATTCACTGTTGCTATCCCTCCTAATCCTGTGATTTTGAGTTCTTCAAAATACAGAAGCATTACCTCTAGACCAGTGTTTTTCAACCTTTTATAATCTGGCATGCTTGAACCTATAGTTAAACTTCCAATGCACGCTTAAATTATGTTGATAAAAAAAAGAGTAAAAAAATAGAATATACTTATTGTGCTTTGAACTTCTTTTGAAAATAATTTAATTAAGGGCCTTTAAAAGCTTTCATTTGATCCTGAAATTTCTCTACTAGATGTATATCCAAAATACCAAAAATCACTTTATAACAAAGATATTTGCACCAGGTTGTTCATTGTAGCTCAATTCATAATAACCAAGTCATGGAAGAAGCCCAAGTGCCTACAGACCCATGAATGGATTAATAAATTGTGGTATATGTATACCATGGAATATTATGCAGCCTTAAAATAGATGGAGACTTTACCTCTTTTACATTTACATGGATGGAGCTGGAACATATCCTACTTAGTAAAGTATCTCAAGAATGGAAGAAAAAATGTCCAATGTACTCAGTAGTATTATCAATTTACAATCACTCACACTTTCATATGAAGAATAGACCACAAGAATGACCCAAAATGAAGGAGGGAGGAGGGGGGAAGGGAGTGGAGGTAGAAGGTCAGATCGAGGGAGGGTGAATGGTGGGATCACACCTTTGGGTGCATAATGGAAGGGTACATGTCTGATCTATTAGTACAGAATATAAATGTCTTAACACAATAATTAAGTAAATGAGGTAAGGTATATATTAACCAGTGTGATGTAAGTGTTCCTAATTCTATATGAAATCAGCACTTTGTACCTCATAAATGCATTAATGTATACATGATCTATGTGTTTATGTTTTAATAAAAAAAAATATGAAAACTTTTTTGGCACACCTAAGATTCTCTCACAGCACACAGCCATAGCACAGAGGTTGAAAATTACTGCTCTGGAAGTTACCACAAATGCTAGGAAGAGAAAGATTGTGAAATACCCACAGTGAACTCTGATGAAGTATTGCTCTAGTCACAGTGAGAAATAAATTATCCTAAAATCCTGGTAATAGCACATCTCATTATATTTCAAGGCTTCAATTTTGAAATGCCATATATAAGAAAATTAATAAGGCAAGAAAAAAAAATACATATAAAGAGAAGAAATTGGCATTAAAACTAGACTCTGAGATGGAAGGGATAGGGCTTTAATAGGAAAAGTAGACAACATGTAAAAACAGATGGATAATACTGTGAGCAGAGAGTTGGGAACTCTAAGAAAAAATTTAAAGGAGATCCTAGAACATTTCTTAAAAAGTAACAGAAATGAAAAATGTCTTTGATGTGCTCATTTGTGGAATGACACTGCCAAGAAAGACTCCGTGAGCATGAAGATAAGGCAAGAGAAAATTCAAACTGAAATGCAAATGGAAAAATAGAATGAAAAAAAGGAAGAAATGGAATATTCAAGTACTATGGGGCAATTATAAAAGGTGTGATGAATAATGAGAGTAGCAGAAGGATAAAAAGGAGAAAAAGATATATTGGAAGTAACAATAAATGAGAATTTTCCAAAATTAATGACAGACACTAAACTACAGATCCAAGAGGCTCGGAGAACACCAAGCAGGATAAATACCCAGAACTGTACACCTTGAAATATCATATTCAAACTACAGAAAACCAAGGAGAAATATAAAATACTGGAAGAAGCCAGTGGGAAAGAATCACCTGACCTGTGGAGGAACAAAGATAAGAATTACATTGGACTTGTTGCCACAAATCACAAAAGCAAAGGAGTTAAGTGAAGTGTGTTAACTATTGAAATAACAACACGCACCAACTAACATAGAATTCTATGTCCAACATAATGGTTCTTCAAAATTAAAAAGGAAATAAAGATTTTGTCAAAGAAAAGGGAATTTGTCACTAGTAAATCTGCCTTATAAGAAAAGTAAACAGGAAGTTAACTGATGACTCCATACTGAACCTCAGAGTCAAAGCATTCTATGATAGACATACTTTCATCAGACAATGTGAATGTTACTTTTTTGCATATTATTATTATTATTATTATTATTATTGCTTGATATTCCATTGCAGCAATCATCTGATTTCTTTTTTGAATGTATTTATCTTAGTTCATTTAATAACATTGTTATTAAATTTTAAGTCTCTTTAATTTTGTAAAGGCAAAAAGTGGAAACCAAATAAACACATATATGTGTACAGAGAAAATAAAAAAAATCAAACAGAATTTCTAAAGAGAATGCGAAAATCATAAAGGTCAGAAACTCAGATTTATGTAATGAAAAGAGGAGCATCATAGAACTACGTGACAGTGAAATGGAATCTGGAAAGCAAATAGACAAATCCCTATTAATGACCCAGCAGAAATTGGCAGAGTCAGCAGGCAGAAAATCAGTAGAGATCATTTCTTCCTGGTGCCTCAAACAACTAAATCTAATTGACATTTACAGGATGCTTCATCAACAACAACGTTCTTTCCAAATTCACATGCCCTGTTCACCAAGACCACATTTGGGAACATAAAAGGCACCTCAAAAAAGTTGAAATCATAGATATCATATAAAATGTGGTCTTAACTATAATGAATAAAACTGAAATGAAATCAAATTAAATTTAATAACATAAAGATAACTGGGAAACCTCTAAATATTTGGAGAACAAAAACACATTTCTAAATAACACCTGAATCAAAGAATAAATCTCAAAGGAAATTAGAAGTATTTGAAACTAAAATGAAAATAAAAACACAACCCATAAAAATGTGTAGGATGCAAATCATTGCTTCATCTGAAACTTAGGACATTGAATGCATACACCAGAAAAGAAGAGCAATCTAATGTTAGTCATCTGAGCGCTCACCTTAGAAAACCAGAAAAAGAAGTACAGCACAAGCCCAAAACAAGGAGAAGAAAACAAACAGTAGCAATTTGAGCAGAAATCAATTAAATTTGAACCAAGAAACCAATAGAGAAAATCAACAAAATTAAGATCTGGTGCTTTGGAAAAATGAAAAGAATTGATAAATCTTTGACCTGGTTATTAAAGAGAGAGAAAAGACACAAATTACGAATAGCAGAAATTAATGAGAGTGCATCTCTAATAATCCCAGACATCAAAAGGATAATTAAGGGTAATAATTAAAATGATAACCTAGATGAAATCAATTGCTTTCTTGAAGGATATAAACTATCAAAATGTATGCATAGGAGAAATAGGTAATCTGGATGGGCCTGTTTCTATTTTTAAAATTGAGCGAATAGGGGCAGTGCCTGTGGCTCAAAGAAGTAGGGTGCCAGCCTCATATGCCAGAGGGGTTGGGTTCAAATCCAGCCCTGGCCAAAAAACTGTAAAGAAAAAAAAAAAAAAAATTGAGCCAGCAATTAATACCCTTTTAAAAATACAGCAACATGTCCAGTGGTTGAATGGGTGAAATCTACCAAACATTTCAGAAAAAAAAAAAAAATATATATATATATAAAATTTCTACAATTTTTTTCCTAAAAATAAAAGCACAGGAAATATTTCCCAACTCATTCTATTAGGCCAATAATACCCTAAAACCAAAACCAGAAAAGGTCATCACAGGAAAGGAAAACTATAGTTCAGTATCTTTCATGAGCTTAGGATGCAAAATTTCCCAATGCTAGTAGATTCAGCACAACCATGAATAAGAATATACTCCATGGTCAAGTTTCATCTTTATCAGCTGGAAATTAGCAAATGGAACCCCTCATATTAATAGGCTGAGGAAAGAAAATCATGTGATCATAATGACAGATGCAGAAAAGCATTTTTGGTAAAACCTACACCTACTGATGATAACAATTCTGAACAAATTAGGAATAAAGGGGAACTTTTTCATCTTGATTAAAAAACGCCTACGTAAAACCTACAAAAATTGTACATAATAGTGATAAACTGGGTTTCTTTCCTCAAAGCACAGGAGAAGTCAAGGATGTTCTCATCAGGCCTTTTCAACATGGCCTTGAAAGTCCTAAACTAATGCAGTGAGATAAGAAAAGGAGATAAACAGTATACAGGTTGGCAAGGAAGAAATAAAACTGTCTTTGTTCACAAATGACATGACAGTCTACATAAAAATCTGAGGGCCAGGCACGCTGGGGCTCAGGCCTGTAACTCTGGGAGGCCGAGACCATGAATTGTTTGAGCTCATGAGTTGGAGACCAGCCTGAACAAGAGCATTTCTGAAAAAAAAAAAAAAATAGCTGGGCATTAGGGCGGGCGCCGGTAGTCCCAGCTACTCTGGAGGCTGAGACAAGAGCATCACTTGAGCCTAAGAGTTTGCAGTTGCTGGGAGCTATGATGTTATGGCACGCTGCCAATAACCACAAAGTGAGACTTCATCTTAAAACAAACAAACAAACTAAAATCCTGAAAGAATCAACAAAAAAATTCATGTAAGTGAAGAGTGATGATATAGCTGTTTTCAGGATACAGGTAAATGTACAAAAGTCAATTTCTATACATCAGCAATAAGCAACTGGAATTTAAAATTAAAAACACAATACCATTTCTACTAGCACCAAAAATAAACACATATCACTCTAGTTAAATATGTATAAGATCTACATGAAGAAAACTACAAAATTTTAATGAAAGCAGAGATCTATGGAAATAAATAGATATCTCATTTTTCTATGTTTTATGGCTATGAAGACTCACTAATGTTAAGGTGTCAATTTTTTCCAACTTGTTTTACATTTGTTTTTATTTCCAAGACAGTCACCTGACAACCAAACAGCATACTTATTCTTTCCAATATCTCCAATAAAAAAAGACCTGTTGTTCTTTGTGCTGTAGAACTCGAATAGATAAGAATTTTCTTCTTTTTACTTGAACTGCATAAACTAATAACCACAAAATTCAACAAACTCTTTGACAAAAGATGAGCATCAAGGGCCTCAAAGTAGCCTCAGCTGCGTCAACTCTCAGCCCTCAATGAGTCTCAGAATATTGGCTCCAACATGCTTGTAAAGCAGGGCTTCCTGAACAGGATATCCTTCAAGAGAGGCAATCTTATATTTGAAAGTTATCAAGAAGCTTGACAGTGTTACCAATTCAGTAGATGTAAAATTATCTTGGACATTTTCTAAAACACCCACTTTTCTAGGTAGTAGCTATGTGTTCTCATGGACCACGTAAGCCACGTGTTGATAATGATACCAGAGTGCTTCCTGAGACACTCACACCCCATTTTAAAGCATGCCCCAAGCTCAGCACACCCCTGCGGGGAAATCAGGTTGCTCCCTGTGCTTTGCCTCCCGTTGGTCTTTGTCCAAAGGAAAGTGAAAGGTCAGCTGGGCAGTGAGAATAAGGCTACACACGCATACACACGCACACACAGAACAGAGGCCACATTCTCTTGCGTCCTATACCCCGCCAGCACTGGCATGACGTTCGGTGCTAGGATATTTCATCTCATCCAAGGCATAAATTTTACTTTGCTTAAAGCATTTATCATGTTTAGATCCAAAGACTGTAGTCATGTTACAACTTGCTTCCTTATGTTCTGTTTTCATTTCTTTCAGAGGTGTTGTGTTGTCAGAACATCCCTTTCATAGGACATTAAGCAGGATTTACAGCTAATCCTCCAGCAAATTGGAGCCAGAGTGTGTAGGTGATGGTGTCCCCTCTTTTCTGTTGATAGGTGTTCTTACTTTAAATCAAGTTGGCCAAAGAGGCCGTGAATTAAATGTTAAGCTGACCTGATAAGCAAAATATTGAAGCCTCTCCTCTCAAAGAAAGAAAGTACCTATAAAATTTATAGTTTGAATAGATTAAATGAAAGTAAACAAGTCAAATGTTACTTTGTTTCTGGTTCAATAAGATTTTCTAGGAAATATATGCTACTATTCTACTATAAATATATAAATGCACACATGTATGTGCGTGTGTATGTACAGTTTTTATCTTTTCAACAACTCAATCTATTTTGAGTAATCTTAGTCCCAATACAGTGGAACCTCTGTAAGTTGACCACCAAAGGTCCGTAACAAGCTGGTCGACATAGAGGGGTGGTCAACATAAGGAGCTAGGCCTGTCGTCCTGATAGAGTTATGTGGTGCATGTCTGGTCTATGAAAATTAGGTCAGCTGAAGGAGGGGGTCAGTGTAGGGAGGTAGTCCTCTGCGGAGGTTCTACTGTATATCAAAATAGCACTGTATCATTATTCTGAAATTACATTCAAAATCAGGGGTCTTTAACAGCAAGGAGAACAATTTGTTTGAGTTCATCAATATGTGTAGACTATCCCCAAAGAAAGTTTACGCTAAATCCATAGGGAGTAAAAAAAAGTGGCTCTAATTGTTTATGGTGAAATTAAGTTACTAGGAAGAATAAGTAGGCTCCGGGCTGCATAGTGGCACTTGGCGGTGTAGCCTTCATCGGCTCTGAAAGTCCCAGCAGGTGACTTTCCCCAGCAGTTTCTGAAAGCAGAGAAGGCAAGTGTACATCCTCATTTGTCTGCTCATCCAGTGTCACATGGCTGCTATGGGCCGGGTGTAGTTTCAGATTAACTTTTTAAAAACGGCCATTTCTGATATATGTAAATATTAGGAAAAGCTGAGTGGATTGATGGATATGGTGACAGGTGAACAGGGAGGGGCCAGGCTAGGAGGCACAAAGGCGCGGTGGCTCCAGAGAAGGTGTGGCCGAGGCTAGGTGGGATGGGATGTCCAGGTGTCCTATTTGAAGGTGCTCCCGGTCAGCATTGACTGTGACCTAGCCCAACTCCCACCTGTGCTTCCATCAGACAGCATGCAGAGCTGGGGCCAGAGCATAAGCCATATCAAGGGCCGTCCCTCCAGCACGTGGCCCTTCCTCCACATACACTGTAGTTAGTTTCTTGGCATGTGTCCCCTCACCCCTGAACGATGCCATTCAGGACAGTTTGTTCCCATAGCTGTATGTGACTGAGGACTCACATATTTATTGCAGACAGCCCAGTTATGTTATAACAAGTGACATTTTGTTCAGGGTGAACTGTGGCCCTGTGTCCTCTTTACACCATCATGCCAATATTATCTCAGCAGTTACTCTTTATTCACCCCACCCCTGTGCCAAATACTGTGCTAATTAATGGCCTGGCAGATGCTATTTTATTTAGTATCCATAATAATTATAAGGTGGTCATTAGTATTTTTATTTTGCAGATGATAAGAATGAGACTCAAAGGATGTAAGTGCCTAGCCCAAGGTCATACTCCTGGTAGGACGGGCCAGCATTGCCATCCAAATGAGTGGCTCCAATCCCAGGCTCCTACCCACCACGATGCCAAACTGTGCCACGTAGGACATTGAATGTGCTGGTCACCTTCCAGCGGTTTGTGGCTCTGCAGAATTTCTACCAGCAACACATCTCCACACTCCATTACACACTGTATTATTGTTCCAAATCTATTGTTGGTTAGTATTTTTCCTGTTTTCACATTTCTTGACTTTATCCCATTAGTTTTGAGAGGCAGGAGGATCTTCCTTTAGGCCATAAAGACAAAAATAATTCTCCACAATTTGCAATAGTATAGCATCTGAGGTCAACTTAAAAAGGATTTTTGAGAAATAAACACTAGAATTTGTATCAAATATATTATATTTTATAAATAAGCCTCAGTGATTTTCTGAAAAAATAAAACCAATAACAAATGATGCCCCTGTTTTTAACCTATGTTCAGAGGAGCAGATTAAAGATTTTATTTTGGAACATTAGAGTTAGTGGAAAATATGTGCAGATAGGTGGTGAATGTTCACCGTTCTTTAAGATCTAAGTCTGACTCATTGACAAGCGTCAGAAATGAGTCCCTTTGACATTGAATGTGTAGCTCGTGTAGATGGAGCTAAACTGGCTTGGATGACTCTCAGAGCTCTGGCTTTGAATAGTAAATAATAGTGAGGAACTCTTACAAACATGGTGCTTTTGAATAATTTCAAATAGTTCAATATTTGATGTTTATCAGGAGAAAGTGGGGAATCCTAATGCTGACAGGTGAGGCTACCAACTAATGACTAAAGTCTAGAATTTGGACTTTCTCCCACGGACCAGTGGTTTCCAGAATTATTAGCACCACAGATGTAACAAAAGCCTTTTTTGTGATGTTTCGATGTATAAAACAGACACCTTACCTCATGCACATTGCGTGTGGCTTAAGTCCACAGGTTTCCAAGGCAGTACCAAACCTCAGTCTGGACAGAAAATATTTTTAGTTCTAAATTTTGAACTATAATTCATGAATGATTTTGGTTCCTCAAACATTCATATTAGTCAAATGTGTTTCATTTTCCTCTTTGCAAGTCCTGTTTCAGTTTAATCACTGACAGGGTCTCTGCAGTTCCTTCGCTGAACACATATGTGAGTGGTTGTGATGAGTTCTCAAGAACTCTCCTAAGGGCCAGGACAGCGGCACCCAAATGTGTGACATCTGTCTTCATGGGACTTGTATTCTGTGAGAAAGAAGGACAGTACAGACGGTCCTCACGTTACAAACATCCGACTTGTGTACAACTCACAGGAGCAGAGGCTATTACAGTAAGTCCCCGAGTTGCAAACATCCAACTGATACACAACTCACACTTGCAAACAAAAGCTATTAGAGATAATAGGTAAATGCACCTGTTCCAACTTACATGAAAATTCAACTTAAGAATAAACCTAAGACCCTATTTTGTCCATAGCCTGGAGACAGCCTGTAAAGACATAATCAGTGGTGATACTGACAAGTGCAGTGAAGAGAATAGCCCAGGGCGATGCTGTAGAGATGACGTGGGGTGGGGGGTGATGGACGCAGAGATGACGTGGGGTGGGGGTGACGGACGCAGAGATGACGTAGGGTGGGGGTGACGGACGCAGAGATGACGTGGGATGGGGGTGACGGTCGCAGAGATGACGTAGGGTGGGTGTGACGGACGCAGAGATGATGTGGGTTGGGGGTGATGGACGCAGAGATGACGTAGGGTGGGGGTGACGGACGCAGAGATGATGTGGGTTGGGGGTGACGGACGCAGAGATGACGTGGGATGGGGGTGATGGAAGCAGAGATGACGTGGGATGGGGGGTGATGGAAGCAGAGATGATGTGGGGTGGGAGTGGGGGTGACGGTCGCAGAGATGACGTAGGGTGGGGGTGATGGACACAGAGATGACGTGGGATGGGGGGTGATGGACGCAGAGATGACGTGGGGTGAGGGTGGGGGTGACGGTCGCAGAGATGACTGGGGGCGGGGGTGATGGACAAGGTGGCCGGGAAGTGTTCTCAGAGGCCCCTGGGCCAGGCATTCAAGTCAAGCCCTGAATGAGCAGGAGGAAATGAGGCACAGGGCTCAGCACCAGCGAGGGCACAGAGGAAGGGGGGAGGGTGAAAGGCAGGGCAGGCTGGGGTGAGGCCGCTGAAGGCCCCAGGGAGGCCTTTGCTCTTTATTTTGATTGCAGCAGAAAGTCCTGTTCCAACCCAAATCAAACTTGACCTTACGTCTCTTTAACTTATTAAAAATGTTATTAAGATGCACGAGCCTGTGTAGACACGTGGCATGTGGTCGACATTTAACTCATGGAGTTTCTTTATCAGCCTTTGGGCCATTACCCTGCCTTAAGAGAACTATCTGAACTCCTTGGGGAATCAGGAGTTAAAATTGCATTTTAGGAGCAATTTCTCATCTGAAAAACATAACATTTTATGCACACAAAAGTTCTATTTAAAAGGAAAACAAAATTACACTTAGTTCTAAAACTTTATTGGAGTGTTATCACCTTCCTGGAGAGTATCCAACATCTTCTTAAATGGGACATATTTAACAAGTCTGAACGCTGGACCATGAGGGTCAGTCCTGGCTCAGATCTGAGGAAGGCACTGTCTCTTCCTTGCTGTGTTGTTCTTTTTTAAAATTAAATCATAACTGTGTACATTAATGCATTTAATGTGCTGATTTTATATGCAATTCATAGTGCTTAAATCAAACTGGTTAGTATAGCCTTCACCTCACTTACTGGTTGTGTTAAGACATTTATACTCTTAATAGATTTGACATGTACCCTTGCAATATGCACCACAGGTAAAGTCCCACCAAAAGTATTCAATGTACTCAGTACTATTATGAAATCAGTATATAATCACCCACACTTTCATACGAATGATAAAACACAATGATAGCCCAGAAGGAAGGAGGGAAGAGGAGGGTGGAGGGAGGATAATCGGACTTCACTGTGTCTTTCTTAGGTGGGTCATGTAATTCCTGTGTCTGACAGTTCCCTCCTTTTTTGCTGAGCTGTTATGAATCTAAGACACTTGCTCCAAATGTCTAGGGCCATTCATATGTCAACACACACTTGGCATATATTAAGGAATTAAAATGGAAATTATTAGATTAGAATTCAATATGTCCCTCTAATAACTGTAACTACTTCTTGGGAACAACTCTAGAATTGATGTATATTCCTACCCTGTTAGCTCACTCAGTGAGCTCACTTCTTTCAAAGCTCATCTTGAATAGAATTATTCCAAAAAGCTCAATCCTAGTAGGAGCTTTCTCTTCCTCACAGTGTAACTTATACTCACATGTACAGTCTTCTCTCTGCTTCGAATTTTTGTAGTACTGTAATAGAAAACAAATTAAAATGATGTATTTTCAACTTTACTCAAATCAAATGGTACTACCAAGTGGTAAATAGTTATTAACAACTGACTTTATACAAAGACCAGAACTGTGTGTTTAGGTGACAGGTGGATACTCAGCAGTGGTGGTCATGGCCCTGCGGTCTTAGACCTCCCAGCCATTTGAACCATAAGACAAATAAATCTATTGTTTATAAACCCCCAGTTTATGGTGTTTTATAATAGCAGTCTGCATGGACCAAGGTGGTTGTTCAGAGTGGCAGAGGTGGAAAAAAGGAAGAATCCAGGGCCCTCCCCATCCAGGTGATCCGATGATTTGGGAAAGGCATTAACCCTTTACCTGTCTTGTCTGAGAAATGAGGACTGTCATATTGGTGTAGGACTTTCAGAAGTGACATTATGTTCACAAGTTATCATAAAAGAAAAAGGAAACCCAAGGTATAGTTTTATTAGTTTCTTTGACTTTGAGATTTATTTTTCAAAGTAATAGTGAGATCATTATTATTATTACTAGCTCTAACATCTATTGGCAGGTTGTTACTGGCACTAGACCACATCCTTTAAAAATGTTGCCTCATTTACTCCTCACAGGGACACTATTAAAGTGGGGGCTGTTATTCTCCCCATTTTAGGTGAGAAAACTGAAGTCAGAACATTTAATTAACTTCCACAATGGTTCTATAGGGAGTAAAGTGGTAGAGCTAGGATTTGATCCCAAGTCTACATGCATTAAATGGAAGCCCCATGTAGCCTCCCTGAGAGGTCAGCATCCCTCTGCTCATGCCTCAGGGGAGAAAGTGGGCCCAGTGATAGACACCAAGTAGGGGCTATTAGAAACTTGTGTTTATCAAAGTCACGCGGTCTGTATTATCTTAATATTTTATATTTTTATACTTTTGTACAAGTGGCAGACTCAGTTTTTGATTCCAGGCTTAGTCTCTCTTTCAGTTAAGAATCTCATTTCATTTTGGGTTGATTTCTTAGATATGCCGGGGCTTTGTGACTGGCATTTACACCTCCTTACAAAGTGGCAGAAGCTGCCTACCAGCCCCCCTCAACTGAAGGCACCACCTCTTCCAGTTCAATGCTGCAGAAGAGGAGCTGCATGTTTAGGTTTACTTTTGCATTGAGTGAGTGGGTAGAGGCACATTAACTCAGAATGGTAGATCAAAAAATACATGAATAAATAAAGCCGGGTTATTTGTACCTAACTTTTGGCTACATTATCTAGACCAGGCGTCCTCAAACTTTTTAAACAGGGGGCCAATTCACTGTCCCTCAGACCGTTGGAGGGCTGGACTGTAGTTTAAAAAAAAAAAAAAAAACTATGAACAAATTCCTATGCACACTGCACATATCTTATTTTGAAGTAAAAAAATAAAACGAGAACAAATACAATCACACTGCCTCATGTGGCCCGTGGGCCGCAGTTTGAGGACCCCTGATGTAGACATAAGCTACCAGAGGACAAAAGAATACGACATATTGTACATGTTCAAATAGTTTGTGTTGAGAAGTTTGGTAATGAGAATGATTTTGTAATGATTATAGGTGTCAAAAGGTAAGGTTTATTTTTCACCTTTAAATACATTTGATGGTGGTGTCTATATTTATTGATTTCAAGCATGGCAAACTTCTGTTCTCACTTTCCTAAGTTGTGAAGTCTTGTATCTTAAAAGGATGATAATTTATTGTTGTTTTTTTTTTTTTTTTTTTTTCATTTTGTTTTGGAAGAAAGCATGAATTAAACATTAATTGCACTGCACTGGCTGCCAAAGTATAGAGAAATTGTATTTTGATGGTGAGAGCTGCAGGGTAGATTGCTGCTTCTTCATTGATTATCCCCACGAATAATGTGACTTGTTGATAGATTGCAATTCTGTTGTGAGTAATAGTTATTTTCATGGTCTCTGAAAAGCAAGGCAAGGAAGTAGAGAGAGGAGTCACCAGCAAGGAGGTGATACGTCACATAAAATACCTTGACCAAGTTTTCTTTTTCTCATATACATACAGTCTTGAGTTCCTAATTATTGAATTATTGTATTATTGAAAACTCAGCTCCTGAAAATAAGTCTACTGGATAATGATAATGGATTATGATTTATTTTTCTTCACACGAATTGTTTCATTTTATTTTCTGTGAGAATAAAGGTTTTCTTTTTCTTCTTCAGTCACTGCAGTTTCCTTCCTTCCTATTCGTTTGTATCTGAAACATTTTTCCGCCGGTGGAATGGCACGGATATGTACCACATAAAACCCTGCTGTGTTCTTCCATCTACGTCATGGGAGAATGAAAAACTAGAACCTTCCTGAACTTCCCGTACTGGCATTGCTTATAGTAGATCATCATTACTTGTTTCTTTGCTAACCAGTCAACTTTATTCATCATTTTTATGAATCCATAGTGAAACAAAAAAGTCCCCATGACTTCAACAAGGGGAGTCTATTGCTCTAAAAATGTTAGTTTAACCACAGTTTTTCCTCATTACACTGGTTAAAACCTACTGAGTTCATTCACAGTTATAGAAGCTCTTACCGGCCTGGTCAGTGTTCGAGATTAATTACAGGGGCATCCCCCCTGTTTAAAGATGCCCTGACCAATGATGATAGTAACCAGGTTACTGTCATGAGATAATTTTTCCTAAAAATATGACAATGTGTAACGTAACACCACCAGGTTCTGTGGTGCAATTTAAGAGAGCAACTTCAGGGTCAAGTAGACTCTGCCTCTTCCAGGAGTGGCTGAGGGACCCCCAGGGCCCCGGGGGTAAACCTGAGAGCAGGATCAGGACGCTGTAAACCCAGGCCTCACAGTGGGGCCTTCCACCTGCTGGCTGGTACCCCATCTCTAGCTCTCCAAACAGGGGAAACAAGGAAAGACTTTTGTTCATGATTTCTCTCACTGAATTCTCAGCACATGTCTGCATTTTAGATACCCCCTTGTATCCATTTTGCAAATATCTGCAATATTGGGAGCCATGAATGCCATTGAATAGAAGCAGGTGAAAACAAGGCCGTCGGAAGCCCTGAACCATGCGGGCAGCAGTGCACCAGGAGTAAGTCTTTGTACTTGAGAATCAAATGACCGACTGTTGGCAGGGATTAAAACCCAGGCTGGCTGAGTGCTGGGGCTTTGATCTTAGCCAAATCCACTGAGACAGCTGAAATTTCACAGGAAGGTGACAAGGATTTCCTGAACCCAATGCAAATCCAACTTTAACTTTGAACTCTAGCGCATGCCCAAAGGCTTTGCAAGTGCACAAAAAGAGAATTTTGGCTTGTAAATCTGAAAACGTTGATTTTTTTACAAAATATTTCATTTGAAGGGCTAAAACTTGAACTGTAGCATCTTTAGAATTATTTTAGTTGATAATTCCTATAACATTTGAAGGAAAGATGTGTTAAGAATAGATGTCTATTAGAAGATTTAGGCTTTGGAAAGGATTTGTCAAATGGAAATTTTAAGTTTTGTATGATGAAGGTATAGAATGTCAGTCTTATGGTACTGCAGCCATACTAATAAAGTATTGTATAGAACTTCATAAACATTTTCCAATAGGTAATTTGTCTATACCTGTAAATGTTTCATTAAAAATCATTATGCACATTAGCATTTGCATTGGAAAAATATGTAGTTATCTGAGCTGTAACCTACATTTTGTCATAAAGATTATATGCTGTACATTCAGACCCAGCCCTAGTCTTTACATCAGTATTATGGATAGACACAAATTAGATGACCTCGAGGTAATTTCTAGTTAAAAATCTCCAATCTGTGATCTTTTCCCAAATTCTCTCTAATGGCAAGGAGATGTTATTATTAATTTGCTACCAAATAATAATCTGTGGGTCATTAGTTAGTTTTTGTTAATTCAAATTATTTTACTAGATTTTTTTTTAGGTTTTGGAAAAGACTGCGTGCTCTGACGGCCCTTTTGGAACACCCGTCCGCTCCTTTTTATTTCTGTATAATGGAATGAATGCCTGGCTTTCCTTTTTAGAGGCCGTGTAATTTGGTTGTCACCCAAATGCCATTTTTGCTGCCATCCAGAGTAAAGCCATTCTCTGTAGTTTAATTTTATGATATTATGGTTGTTACGTGGAATTATTAGAGATAACAATTTGCTTTAGAAATGGTACTGACAAGACGGGGCCGTGTTCAGTGTGTGTCTTAGGGAAGTGGGGTTTTCCAGCATGGATTTTGATCCAAACCCCTGCTTCCTTCATAGAATTACCTACGGCTCTGTTGCCAGAAACATCGTGCCACCCATGGGTGTCTGAGGCTATCGCAGCACCTGGAAGCTGGCCAGAAATGCAGAATCTCAGCCCCTGCCCCTGCCCCAGGCCTCCTGGTCCAGACCACATTTTAACAAAGCCCGTGATTTCTATGCAATTGAGGTTTTAGGATCGTGGGGCTAAAATGTCTTTTTCACTCATCTCCACCTTGGTGCAGGCATTTCCAGTGCTCTCTCCTGGGATGCGGTGTCGTCTTTCCCCTTAATTGACTATCTCTATGACATGGAACAAAAACACAAGACCCTCTCACTGCTGGGTGGTGCATGGGATTATTTTCCCCTTTGCATTAAACAAGGAAGCACTGTATAAACACTCTCTGAAGGGCCCATGTGCACTGCGAGGGCCTTGGACAGAGAGGAAAAGCACTGAGGCCTGTCCCTGCTGGTCAGTTGTTAAAGCCTATTTATGTTCTTTAAGCATTTTCATTAATTAACACTTAATAATCAAATAGGTTCCAGTATTTCCCATTTCTCTAAATCCCTTTTGTGTTCTCATGTCTGCAGCTCCTCAGAATCTTCAAGATGGGTTTTTGGTAATTTCACATCCATAGTTCCCACCTCCAGGTAGCCCCAGGAGTTGGTACCTGTGCATGGCTGCTGGGGGGTGTCTGGTGATCTGCCATCTTTGGGGCATGTTGACACAGCTCTTCTGTGAGCGGTGGGAACAGAGTGGGAGCCAGTTATGTGCTGGGAACAGAGTGAGAGCCAGTTATGTGCTGGATGTGATGGCCCTTGGCAGACCGTGTCTCCTTGTGACCCCTCTGCCTTGGTACATCATTCTGTGGTTCATTCTGAGATTTTCCCAGCACCACCCACCACTGACACTTCTGAAGTGGGAGTGGATTTCAGTCCTTGTCATTCTGGTGGCACCACAGCTCCACTACTGGAGCCAATGCCAAGTTGTCTTTCTTCTGACTCACAGATGACAAAATATATGTAATTCATTCATTGTCCAGGCCTTACCTGGTGACCTCTGAAGCTGGAGTCACTTGTGCCTCCTGTGAGCTGTGCCTGTGACCCTGACCCTAGCAGTCAAGTTCATGGGCAGAATATCCAATTCTCTGTGCTGCTTTTCTTGTGGATTTGCCATGGCATGAGTGGGGAGTGGGGATGGGGTTGCAGGTCTTCTCCGACTGACACAGACTTGTTCTCTCTGCAGGTTGCTGAGGCGTGATTCCATGCACATTGCCGGCTTTGCCACCTTTCTTAACACGCTATCTCGTCTTTCAAATCTCACAAAAACTCACCATTGATTTTCACTCACTTTTATCCTTTACCGTCTTGTTTTCTCCATTTTTAAAAATTAACTTTAATTTTAGAGAAATTTTAGGCTCACAGCAAATTGAGCATAATACACAGACATTTCCCAGATACCTCCTGCCCTCACACATGCACGGCCTTCCCAGTTATCAGCACCCACGCCACGGAGGGGGGGACATTTGCTATAATTAATGAAAGTGCATTGAGACGTTGTTGTCACCCACTGTCTATGGTTCATGTTCCGGTTCGCTCTTGGTGGTGCTCAGCCTGTGTGATGAGGTGACCCACCGTGATGGTGTCACGCAGAAGAGTCCCGCTGCCCTGAGCATCCTGTCTGCTCCTCCTGTTCATTCCCTTCTGTTCTCAGCTCTTGACAACACTGAGCTCTCTGCTGTCTCTCTGGTTTGGCCTTTTACAGAACCTCACGTAGTTGGAATCATGCAGTGTGTGGGCTTTTCCGATTGGCTTCTGTCACTTACCAGCATGCATTTAAGATACCCAGGTACCATCTTTTTATTAAACTAAACTTGCCATGACATCTGGTGTTCAACTCTAAGATGCTTAGCTCTCACATACATGAGACTCTGCAAACACGAGAGCCTGACCTTGCTGTCAAGGTCGCAAACGTTGTGTCACTGTGGATGACGTCATTGTCCTTATCCTACAAGTGCCTAGAGACGTGGCCAAGAAAGGATGTGAGTGGGACTGTGAGGCAATAAAAATGTTGGGTATTTTCTTTGCAGGTTGGTGAGTTTCCTGTATAAATGGGGAGATTTTCTCCCTTTCACAAGAGGGTTCCGGCTCTGTTACTGACCGTGTTAACAGAGTAAGGTGCACAATGGTGCACTAAGCAAGAAGATTGAGAACACAGCAGCTAGCACACCTTACTCCGTCTTCTGTGACCCCAGGCAGTACAACCAGAATCTGTGTCCTCTGCCCTCCACCACACTGGTGAACGTGCTCGTGACACGTGAGCAGGAGCACAGTTCTCCAGCCGCCTTCTGGAACTATCCAATTATTCTTTTAGATTCACTGAGAAATTTGAAAGATTCAAGGAATTTTTCTAGAGTCAATTTGCCAACCAAAAGGAAATCCATTATTTTTGAAAAGCCAGGATAGTCTCTCTTTCTTTGTCCTTTTCTATTTTCTCCTGCCCGTTCTTCTCATTGGTCTGAAGCGAGAGTGGGAAAAGATAGTGGGGACGCCTGGGACAGGGACAGCAGAGGACAGGTGGGCAGAGGAGCAGCTGACAGTCCAGTCTCCACATCAGGAGCATGTGTGTGTGTCTGGGTTCATCTGGGGCCTTGAGTTCTAAAAGTTGACATGTCACAAATCCGAATCTCTGAAGTTAAATGGGCAGACGTGACACTGCTGGGAATCCCACCCAGCCTGGGTGGTGAACACTCATCCTCAACCCGGACACCAGCCCCTGCTGCAGGCGGTGCAGGCTGTGCTTGCCCGTGTGACCGTCCCTGCTGCCGGAAGCCCCTGTCCATGCCGCTGCTTTGCCTGGCTTTATTTTCATTTATAAAATGGATCTCTTAGAAATTTCAGTACTGGTTTTATAAGCATCCTTTTATGATTCCATTTGGCAATTGCCTGAATTCTGAAGTTGACTTTCTTCAATAGTTCAAACGTAGTCATCTTTTATCATTTTTTTATTTTTACTAATTTCTAAAATTTTGTGGTAAGTTTAATTGAATATTTTTTCATCTAGTCATGGTAGATGACATTTAATAACATGTTCCAAATATTGAATTGCTTTTCCATTCCTTAAAATCCACGTGCAGTACCGATCTCGACAATCCCTTTGTTTATATAAGGACAGTCTTTCACTCTGTCAGGCCCAGGGGGAGGCTCTACTCACTTAGGGCTTCTAAATACAGGGTGGCCATAAAATTCATGTGCATTTAAAATTGCACTGACATTTTGTTTCTAGTAAGGTAATGTTAAAAACACGATTCAGCATCTAGCAGGTATTTATGAGGAAGGCCACATGGCATCTAGCCAGAGTGCATTTTCTCCAGACCTAACCTTCCTGTGCATGGTCCAGAATCCCAGTCACTGGAAATTTTAGAAATATTTATTATGAATGTTTGTATCTATTTCTCTGCATTGATGTCTCTCCCCAGATGCTTAGTGTGGCACTTTGAAAAACATTCCTTGGGAACTGTTGCAAAGGCTGTGTGTTTGCCACGCGCTGTGTGCCTGGACGTGCTTGTGCTCCCCGACCTGAGAAGGCCCTCTCTGCTCTGGGTCCTTCTGCCTAAGACTGTTGTCTTGGTTTGTGAATCTGGTTTGCATGTATGCAAGCAGGTTTTTATGTTTTGCCTCATTTGGGGACTAATAGAAAATTAAATCTACAAACTGTAACTCACAGTGAAAACATCCTGTGTGTATAGGTATGTTGTGTGCCTGTCTTTTGAATAATGGGCCTTCTCATCATTACACACTGTTGTGAGTAATGCTGCATCTCTGCTTGACGAACCCGACATGACGATTTGGATGTAAATGTGAAACCAGCCACTGGAATACATGCAAAAGAACTGACTTGTGAATGAGCTACTTCATGGGATTTATTATAAGTTCCTGTGACTATATCACCCATCTAAGTAGGGCTTAACCGGGTACCGTTAAATACCAACTTGAGGACTGTAATCCTAAACCACAGAATGACATTTATATGAAGTAATTACCTTGTGACTCAGCCACATTTCACTCAGATTTGCTAATCTCACCAGCATATGGGATCTGGGGATTAAAACTGTGAGGCCAAATGAGTTACATTTTATAGTGTCCTTAGGGGATACAATTTGACTTTGGAAGTGAAAATATGTTTGATAGAGTTACTTGTTTGGTTTTTTAAAAGGAAAAATTTAAAGAAATAAATTCTAATATGAGGACACTATTGTACATCACTAAAAGAGTAAGAAAAAAACTAATATTAGCTACGAATCATCAATTACAAGGCCTTTTCCTCTGCTTCTAGGGAAGACCTGGCATCCCTTGGAAGACTGGGGTGCTAAATACGTCTACCTGACAGGGGGAAATATCCAGTGACTTTAAAATGATCCTAAGTGACCATGTCCAGCTCAGAACTGGACACAGAGCATCACAGCTCACAGTGGCTAACACAGAAAGTGGCCCCAGGGTCGAGACTAAACCTAGGCTTCTTGACGTAACCTCGCGACCACGGGGCACCCTGAGCTCGTGCTGGAGGACCACCCTGCTTCCTTCGGAGTTCCAAGGATTCTTTTACAACCTGAAAGGACCTGATTTACCAGGCCATCCTGTTTCCTTCTCTGTTCCTATTGATCCTCTGCGTCTTGTTGAGATTTTTCCGTATTCTATTATGACTTTCTTAAAAACAACTTTCTTCTTTTGATTTCTTGTTCTTTTATGTGTATGATTTTCCTTCTAATTCTTTTGAGTTTAGTCTTTTTATATATTAAATTTCATAGTGAACTAATTTGTTTCCAGTCTTTCTCTTTTTTTAAACAGAAATGTATTTAAACTATACATCTCTTTCTAAATGACACTGTAGGTTCACTCCACAGAAGACTGTTGAAAACCTATTTTTTTATCTTTAGTCGGTCATGTGGGCACGCTTATATCTCCATGGACTTCTGATGTATTTGGCAGCTCGGCCCTTGACACTGCCCTGCTCCAGCTAGTTCCCTGCCGTCCACTGGACCATGTCTGGAGTTCTCCAGTCCCTTTATGTCTTCTACTGCAACAGGAGCTGCGAATTCTCTTTTTCTCCTATCATCACGTGAAGATAGGAGAAATTTGACTAGAATTTTACTTCTACCTTTTTAACACTGCTAATCTTCTTTTTAAAGGCTACTTTAAAGTGGGTAAGGTTAGATTTACCAACATATTTGTGAAGGGCATATTCACCATTGCTTCTGGTGAGATGATGATCTGATGGTCAGAGCCAGTGTGGCCGGGACCCTGACCAGCTGGAACACAGGCCTGACCATCAGAACGCACCGGCTGAGTACTCGGGCAGCCCTGGGTGCGCGTTGTCTGAATGCCCATCTGGACTGTGTTACCGCAGGACTCTTTTCCTTCTTGCCAAAGTATAACCTTCAGTAGTTTTCTCAGCGAGAGTCTGAGAGTGGTAAGTTCTTTAATTCTTTTTATGTCAGAAAATATCTTTGTATTGCTTTATTTTTGACTGATAAAATTCTATGCTGACATTTATTTTCCTTCCTAATTTTTGTAGAGATTTTCTTGTAATTATTCCAAATTTGCCAGTAATATGTCCTTTTCTGATGGTTTTAAACATTATTTTCTGCCTCTATGATGGTTTGCTTACTTTTATGTAGTTGATGTTTTATTTTGTTTTGTTTTTCTCCCCTGCTTGGATTGTAGATTTCTAGAATCTAAAGGTTGTTCTAGATTTCCAGAATCTTAAGGTTCAGGTTGCTTATCAATTCTAGAAGTTTTTCAGGTTTTATCTCTTCAAACATTGTCTTTCCTGTTGTTTTCATCCAGATTTCCTACTAAAAAACACGCAGGACTTTATCACTCTTTTCTCTTTGTCTTTTACTTTCTATTTCATATTGTTCAGCTCTCCCGCTCTGTGTGACACTGAGCAATTTCATCCAAATGACTTTTTTCTTTAGTATTCCTTTTCCTTCTGCATCGAGGCTGGCGTTTTCTTTCTTTTTTTTTTTTTTTTAGTGTGTTGTCTGGATCTGGTTTCAGAAGATTTGGGTCCTCTGCTTCCCTTCTGTGGTCTGTGGAGAAATCCCTTCCCTTTTGTGATGTTCGTTCCCTTTTGTTCACATAACTCACTGGCCCGCCCTTTTTTAAATGTGAGCTAAGGGACAGCTTCTGTATATGTTTCCAAATAATGTGATTGTGGCTTTGTGCAAACATGGGTTTTAATTTACGTAACAAAACGGTGTTGTGCATTTAATTGTCACCAACACAATGTTTTGGGGGACTCTTGCATGTGGCTATTGTAAATTTCATTATTTGTACCGAGCAGGTGCATTGTACCTGTGGTCTGTGTCCAGCACATGTTGTTGGACATGTCCTCTCCAGAGACAGACAACCAGACTACCCTGAAGATCCCACTACCACAGTCTTGCTACAGTGACACCCTTGGCTTTGTCTCTTTCTGGATCTATGTCAGAGTTTCTTTGGGAGATAGACACAGAATAATTTCACCATTTATTATCCAATTGTTTTGCACCATGGCTACATGAACCTGTACTCTTTTTCTAGTTATATTTTTTTTCCTTTAATTTAATGCCTAAGTGTTTCTGTATTCCCACAGCCTCACCAACCTGATTTTCTAATTTTTGGTACATGAGAAGCCGTCAAATGTTATTTCATTATTTTTGTTCTTTTGTTTTCCGATTCTCGGTTAATTTGGGGATTTTCTAAAATATTCATTTGAATTTTATGGGTATTCTTTTGTTAAAAATGCCCATTCCTTTCCTTTGCCTATGTCACTACTGGAGTTTCTTTCCCTTTTGATTTTGGGAACCCTGTGGATATTATATACTCTAAGTTTTGTTGGTTTGGGAGATTGCAGAGA
Organism: Loris lydekkerianus; assembly: GCA_963574355.1. Lineage (NCBI taxonomy): Eukaryota > Metazoa > Chordata > Mammalia > Primates > Lorisidae > Loris > Loris lydekkerianus. The sequence continues at coordinate 1,770 of CAUYPK010051445.1, read as the reverse complement.
TTTCCTCTCATTATCCCTTTTTGACTTTGTCTGTGGTCTCCCGTATTAAACAGAAACCCATAGATGTTCTTAAATGATTTTTTGAGTTATCACTTATGTATAAGAAAAGGCACTGAAGATAATGTTTCAGCTTAATGTGTCTTGTCATCTGAGCACACCCATGTTCCACCCACCGAAACAGGACGCAGAGCATTTCAGCTCCCACCAAGGAGGGCTCCCCCCTCTGGCTCCGGTCGGTGCCCTCCACCCCCAGGACGCCATACCTGTCTGATGCCCATCCACAACATGAGTTTTACCTGTTCCTAGACGTCATTTAAGTAGAAGCAGGTTGTATGCGTTGTTTAGTATCTAACTTCTTGTTCTCAATTATAACATTTCTGAAATTCACACATGGTGTTGGTGGTTTCAGAAATTTGTTCCTTTGCTAAACATTCCCCCCCCATTCTCCTCTCGCCAGATTTGTGGGCTGCTTCCAGTTTTTGACTAATATGTGAAATGCTGGTATGAATATTTTTGTAGAAGTCTTTTTGTGAACATATGCTAGTATTTCTCTTGGGTAAATACTAAGAGTGGGATTGCATGTTTAGCTTTATAAGAAACTTTAAAAAGGTACCATTTAAATTCCTGCCAGAAATGTGTGATAGTTCTGATTGCTGCACATTCTCTACAACTTTTAATAAGGATGTTATTTTTAATGTTAACCAGGGTAGTGTGTATGAAATGGTATTTTATTATGATTGAGGTTTATGTTTTTAATTTTTATGTTATGCTGTTATTAATGTGCTTATTGGGATATATCATATTCTGTGAAGGGACTGTTCAAGTTCTTTGCCTAAGTTTTGTTGGGCTGTTTGTCTTGCCACTGAGTTGCAACAGTCTTTTATATATTTTGAATATGAAGGATTTGTTGGGTTGTACTATTTTGTTTCCAATAGTAGCCTTTCTACTTATTTATTAATGGTGTCTTTCAATTAGCAAATTTAAAAAACTTGATGAAGCCTAATATTTTTCTTTTTTTTTTTCTTTGTATGGTTAGTGAATTTTGTCTGCCTGCACAATTTTTGCCTATCATAAGGCAAAGATACTCTTCTAGCTTTTGCATAGAAAATGTATGCTTGGGCTTTTACATTGAGGTCTTGAGATCTATCTCTGATTAGTTTTAGCATAAGGAGGTAGGAATCAGAGTGCATTTTCCTCCAACTATCATTTGTTACAAGACTTTCCTCCTCTCCCTATTGGCTTTACACTTTGGTTTAGAAAAAGAAAAAAAAAAAAGCCAAGTAAGTGTGGATCTCTCTTCTGCTCCCTTGACCTGTCCATCTGTTTCCAAAGCAACACCGCACTGATCTTTTTTTTTTATTATTATTAAATCATAGCTGCGTACATTAATGCAATCATGGGGTACCATACACTGGTTTTATAGACCATTTGACACATTTTCATCACACTGGTTAACATAGACTTCCTGGCATTTTCTTAGTTATTATGTTAAAACATTTATATTCTACATTTACTAAGTTTCACATATACCCTTGTAAGATGCACTGCAGGTGTAATCCCACCAATCACCCTCCCTGTACCCACCTCCCCCTCCCTCCCCTCCCTTTCACCCTTCCCCCTATTCTTAGTTTATAACTGGGTTATAGCCTTCATGTGAAAGCCATAAATTAGTTTCATAGTAGGGCTGAGTACATTGGATACTTTTTCTTCCATTCTTGAGATACTTTACTAAGAAGAATATGTTCCAGCTCCATCCATGTAAACATGAAA
>CAUYPK010051443.1:0-20532 GCA_963574355.1 Loris lydekkerianus | reverse complement strand
GTTGAGCTGCTCATAGAATCATCATGTATGTGCTTCTCTCTTTCTCTCCTTCCTCTGCAGGGGATCTCATTCATTCCTGAGGTTCATTACCTCTTGATCCTATACTGCGCCACTCACATCTGAATAGCAGACCAAGAAAAGCATCTTCACTTGTATGTTTTAATGGAAGATTCTGAGATATCTCACATTAAGTGACTATGAAACGACATGCTTCCCATTATCTCTGCTTTACACATTCCTGTTCTAGGAAATGGCACCACCATGGCCCAAATAAACCAGAAACCTAGATGTCAAAGTTAACTATGGTCTTTTTCACATGGCTCCATCCAGCTCACCATCAAATCTTATCCAATTTCCCAATAGGTCTTGCTTGGGCACTGTTCTCTGTACTCCTCCGTCTCATCATGATGTCAACCAGATTTTTCTCATACTCTCACTGATCCTACACAAATTCCACTCTAATCCACTTACAATTCAGTAGTAGGAATTAATTTCTTTAAAATATAAAGGTAAATCTATTGTTTTCTGTTCAAGTATGTCAGTGGTTGGCCAGGGCATAAAATAAGCATAAAACATCATTCCTAAAACTTCAAATATCCCAGTTCTTTGTGAAATGATTCACAATTTTTTCAACCTCAAGTCACATAATTGTCACCTTCAGTCAGGGACTATAATAGCCTTCAGAGCCTTAGCATTTTTCTGAGTATATTAGTCTCTTTCCTGGCTCAGCTCAGACTCTGAATTTGTTTAGTTGACATTTGTTTAGCTGACGTTGCTTAGCTGGTATGTGTATTACTACTGTTTGGAAATTCCCTTTTTTTTGTCCATTTGCTTGGTTTATTTTTATTTTTTTAATTTCAAAATATTACAGGGGTAGAAACATTTTGGTTATATGGATTGCTTTTGTGCAGTTTGCAATAAAGTTATATGTGTGCCCATTACCAAGATGGCATGAATTGTACCTGTTAGGTGTGAATTTACCCCTTTTCTTTTCTCCTTCCACCTGCTTGTTTTCCCTGGACCACAAGCATGTTGTCCACCACAAGTGTGTTCAGTTCCAATTTAATAGTGAGTATATGTGATGCTTGTTTCTCCACTCCAATGTTGCATAGAAGAACAGGCTAATGTTTATCGAGTTGTTACAAGACGTATTAGTTCATCGTTTTTTGATGGCTGAGTAGTACTCTTTGGTATACATAAACCACATTTTATTAATCCACTCATATGATGGGCACTTGGATTGATTCCACGTTTTTGCAATTGTAAATTGTGCTGAAATAAACATTTAAGACAAAGGATTTTTTTCCTTTGGTTAAATACCCAGTAAGGGGATTTTTGCATTAAGTTGTTGGTCTACTTTTAGTTCTTTGATCTACCTCAAATATGGCTTTACGTAGAAGTTACATTAGTTTGCAGGCTCACCAGTAGTGTGTGAGTAGTCCTACCTCTACACATCCATGCCAGTATCTGTTGTCTGGGGATTGTTTTTAAGTAAATTTATTTCAGGTTAGTGTGGGAATATAAGAAACCGGGTCAAAATACTTGATTTAGTTAGGTAGAGTTCATCTTCTGGTTATGATCCATAAAGAAATAAACACCATTCTCACTAGAGTTAGGTGATTTCTCATGGTGGTTTTCTCATTTGCACTTCCCTGATGATTAGAAACGTTGAGCATTTTTTTCATACACTTCTTGGCCAATGGTCTACCTTCTTTTGAAAGGCTTCTGGTCACGTCATTTCTCTGCTTTTTAATGGAGTGGTTTGATTTTCTTCTTGCTGATTTATTAGAGTTCGTCAAAGATTTTGGTTATCAACTCCTTGTCAGTATGTAGCAAACAAATATTTTCTCACATTCTATAGATTTTTATTCACTCCTATGATTACTCTTTGTCATGTTTCACCTTAAACCTTACCTTTAACAGAGCTTTATTGAACCCCGTCCTGAAGTAAATCTTTGTCATCTCCTGTCATTTATATTCTACCCCAGCACTTTGCATCCTCCTGGATAACACTCATAAAACATATAATCACCATATTAATGATTCAGTCATTTATCATCTTTTTTTGTCTCTAGAATGTAAACTCCAAACCATGAGATGATACCTATCATATTTGTTGTTGTAACCCCAGGGCTAAACCAATTGCCTGGCTGGTTGTAAGGTGCACAATAAACATCTTTTGATTATTGAGTAAAAGAAATAAAATAAATCTAGCAGATGTCATAAAGGATTCATTCTGAAGTGAATTACTTGTGATGTTTTTATCTGACTGTTTGGAATTCAGGGACAATGAGAAGAGGGGCCCATAAAAGAGTTTGCGAAATAAAATAAATAATTGTATGTGTCATCCCAAGGGCTGCTGCTTAATGTTCCAGAAGACAAAGGGATAGTTGGTAACTTAGAATACCATCATGCTGTCCACAAGACCTGTAGCCATGCAATAGTTAAAACAAGAAACCATCTCGGCTAACATCACACTGGCAACTGCTATCATTTTTCATAGACTGTGCTTTCAAATTTAAATGCCAGTAATAACATCAGAGAGAAGGGAATTACAAAGAAGACACATCAGTTTCCTCATCAGTATAAACAGACTAACATTATTTACTGTTTGTGGTGTCAGAACAAATTTCCTCATAGCGTTCCATTTGCACATTTTCACTGACAGCAGAACAATATCAACATTATTTCCTCGAAGAGGAGAAAATGAAAGTGGATATTAGACACACTAAGCATTGGGATTTAGAAAATAAACTGGCTCGAGGAGTTGATGGCTATCAACAGTCACGTGCCCTTTGGAGAGGATTCAATCTTTGAAAAGAGGCTTATCTAGATTGCAAAATCTTTTCTAATGTTCCCAGGAAATGAAAACATTTGACCACTCCCTGTGTAGATCTCAGCCTCTCTCCTGCAGCCTTCTTAGCACTCACCCCCTGCAATTCTCCGATGCCTCCATGAATAAAAGCATGTCAGGATGTTTGCACATAGTCTGGAACTGTGAGATTTCTACATTTGCAGAGTGTCTGGTGCCACCTCCATCCACAGTTAATTGTCTAAGGACCGAGGGTGTGCCATCTGGCTACCAACCAATCCATATTTAGCTGATCTTCACATCAGGTAAAGGCTGTGCTTTTACCTAGGCAGACTTTGAAGCTGTACAAAATATAAATGTGCATTTGGGAATGTGTGTGTGTGTTTGAATGTAAATTGGAACAGTGACAGAAAATAAGACTTATCATGTAAATTCTTTATACATTGTTTCCCTTTTACTCATTAAACGACTTTAGGAAGTAGGTATTATAATGTCCTCAGGAAAATGACATAAATGGTAGGACATCACATAACACATTTACACAATAAAAACATCTTTACTCTTATCTGAGAAAAAATATATATACAGTTTATATATTTTAAAGAAAGTGATATTCTCTATGACCAATTTAATTTCAAGTGTGATGTTGATGTGTTTCATCTGGCACCCTATTTGCATATTAATTGAGTACACAGGTGAGGTTTTAGACATTTACCAATCTCTTTCAAAATCAAAGAGATTTAGTTTCCATTACACTTTACGGGGGGAATAAATGGCAATTTTCCTTTTTAAATGATCCACCGAAGGGCATCTTGGTTGTTTGCAATTCTGGACAATTGATTATAAAGCTTCTATCAGCATAGAAGCTTCTATCAGTGTAAAGCTTCTAGGTTGTATAGATGAGCTTTTTCACCTCATTTGGATATTTTAATAAATATCAAGGAGTATTGTCACTGGATCACTTGCTAAGAGTATGTATAATTTTGCAGGGAACTACCAAACTCTCTTGTGTAGAGGCTATACCATTCAGCATTCCTACCAGAACCGTGGATAAATGTTGTCAGTGCTTTGAATTTCTGCCATGATTTAATAGTAGTGCAACGGTATTTCGTTGTCATTACCCTTTTTCTTCCTTTCGTAAATTTTCTCTTGTCATAGGAGACTATTTTTAGATATGCTCCCATGAAACTGATTACTTTTCTTCATAAAATAGTTTACCATTGTAACTATAGAATAGAGAATATAACTGCAGAAAACAATGTTTCCTTTTTTCGCTTAATGTGTAAATTCAGGGTCCAGCACACATAAGTAACAAATAAATAAATGTATGAATAAACAAAAAGATATTCTACAAGGGAATTTACGCAGAAGCAATGATAACTTAATTTGTATAACTTTCATATTTATATCATTATAATATTACCACTTAATATCATAAATTGCAGAAACAGTCAATCTTCTAAATGTCACTTTTTTTAGATAAAAAATGTATCAACTAAATAGGTTGACAAGCAGGGATTGTTAATAAAGCAAACAATTGAGTGTTATTGTTTAATTGAAGATGTGCTTAAACTCAGTTATCATTACTCTTTTTTTTTAATATATATTTCCCATTTCTTACCCTGAAAGGTTAATTCTTTTGAAAGAGTATTTTGAATCACTTGCTAGAAAAGATGAAAATACAGCTGCACCTGAAGAAGGTAGAGAATAAAAATCCTTTCTTTCTCTTTTTGTTAAAGGCTAACAATATGAAATAAAATTTATGAGACATACATCAGTAGAAAAGTATATAGTAATAGACACAAGAATCCAATATTGCTTCATTCAATATTAAGCCGTAGTGTCTGTCCCATTGTGTCAAGGTTTAAGAGTACACCACATATAAAAGTTGCTCCATGGATATTCTTGACAGAGGCTGGCATGAAACAGGCAGTACAAGCATTTTCAGAATTGCAATGTTTGTTAAGTACTCTTAGACCCATCACAGGGTATTTCTTCTAGTCTAAATCATACAGTGCAGTTGGCTGAGTCAGAAAATTTAAAATGAGAAAGAAATAGTGATTTCTTACAGCTGCTCTCATCAGCCTAATCCATTGACTATGGGTGTGTTTAGTGGGTTAGGTCTACCCAAGAATAATGGGGGTATGAATTCCTTAATTGTTATGCAAAAAATAGACAAACAAAAAATATCCAATCAAATATGATAGGATAATAGGTTTGACCTCATGTCATAAGACTATATATATATATATATATATATATATATATATATAGTATAGTGTACATATATATATATAGTATAGTGTACATATATATATATATAGTGAAAAGACTGAGTAAATTTATAATCAATTGTCTGCATTGTGAATCATTTCATCTTTATGCTGCCAGCATTATGTTTAATATAAAAGTTTTAGAAAGCTTGGTGCTATACTCAATGAGTATGCTGACTATCTTTTCTTTTGTTGGAGGGCAGACTTCAGTACAAAGCTAAAACACACACACACACACACACACAGAGCAGAGCTGCAGTCCATAAGGTGCCATATTGCGGACAGTGCTGATACTGTCTTTTTAACTTGTTAGTAATACCCATGTGCTAAAATGACTAATTAGTTACGTTGTAAAATCTAAGAATTCACAGCAAGTATTTTCACAGTGAAAAATGATATTGGAAAGTTACAGTCCATTTGCTCTAAAGTGGAGTAGTTGATGGTCCATGGCGTTCAAATGAGTCTTGAAAAGTCTCACAGCTAGTTGGGAACAGTGCTTTTACTGAAACTCAGCTTCCCTAGCTCCCTAAGTAACATTATTTAATTTATGATATAACATTATCTCTCTAGATTTACGAGTGGGTTTGTTTGACATCTTCTCCTCTTGAAGACAGCCTTACACTTTCATTGTGAATTCTCATAATTTACTGAAATATTGTGGAGATGTGGAGACGAAAATTTAATTTGCTAGAAAAAACAATGTCTTGTAATTAAAACAATTCTTAAATGTGAGGGTGTTTACACTATTTCACAAAGAAATATTGGTGAAATTATTATACACTGAAGATGGGGAGATATGGTAATATAAATAGTCTGTTTCATTTAATGTGCAGAAGGTATTGAGGATACCTGAATTGAAAACCAGAATTTTCAAAAAAATTCCCTCTGAGAAACTAGTCCTCTAGAATTAGATTCCTAACTACATGGGGCTTTGTTAAAATTGCATGAGGATGAAAGTTTTATAAATGTTTCCTTTTCAGAGCAGTATTAATATCTCCAAATCTGTGATGATGGCACAAATCCCTATTTGTTTTGGTTTCTCATCTTCAACTTGTTTGTTTTAATCCAATTGCTTTTTTCTTGTTTGTCAATTAAAGAAAATCTAAAAAATGGCCATAAAATGTTCTGAGTTTTTATATCTTCTTTATTGTATTTCCCTGACTTGGTTTGTGCATTTTTCCAAAATGCTTGTGCATTGAGGAAGCTGTCAGCATAGACAGTTAAGACATTGACTTTGACATCACATTGCTTGAATTTAAATTACGACTTTACTACTTCCTGGATGTCCAGTTGAGGCCATTCCGTGAAATAGTACCATTATGTTACTTTATATTTTAAAAAAAAACAATGATATTGCCCACACATATACTGTGAGTATGGTAGATGAAAATATTTATTTATTTATAGTACATGAACAGTGTTTTCCCCAGAGAATTATTTAGTAAATTAGCTCTGGTCAACCTGAAATCTGAGAAAATTCTACTTACCATTTCCACATTAACTCATTTCTTCTAATAAAGACCAGGATATAATAGTGATGATTATAGTGATGATGACAAGATAACAATGAAGAGAATAAAAAGAAGGAAGTGGAAGATGAAGATAGGGGGGATTATTTTTCATCACCACCAAGAAAATAACAAGAAACTTCAAAACATTTCCCCATCTAAACATTTACTCTCCATCTTTTCTATTACTATTGTTTGTGTTATTATCGTTATTTTGATTTACTTGCTTTTTCCTAAGGAAAAATATCCCCTTACTTCTATTTCCATGGGTTTGAAAGAGCCATACTTTTTACTTTTGGGGAACATATACACAATTCTAGACCATCAAGCCATTATAATCCATCTTATAACTGATAAATGCATACAAGTTTTTCCATTTGTCTGAGGAAGAGGTATGATATTAAAATGCTTAAGTATGGCATGAAAATTGCATTATCATCAGACACCCCCTTCACTTTTTTTGTCCTGATTTATTTTTGCATGTTTTAAATTTCCTTCCCTTACTCCTCCTAGTCAGTTTTTCAAAACTTTTTGCTGCAGTCACACAGACTTTTCTGTCTTTCAAAACCCCATGTCCTTTCCTGCTGCCCTGTATTTCAGAACTACCCTTACATCTTCCTTGTAGTTAGTTAGATTCTATCATATTTATCTTGCAAGATTCAGTTCGGGCGCCTTCTCTATCATCAAGTATCCCTGAGCTCTCCTGGGCATATACGTTACATCTTCTCAGCCTTCTTTTTCATCAGCCTGTCCATGATGCTGATGTAAACTAATGTCACCCAGTGTCACAATTATCATGATATCCAATGTGTGTATGTCACACATTCTGTCTGCCTGCTCAAAGCTGCCATGAGCACAAATGAGACTGAAATAGGGACATTTCTCAAAGTAGTCAACACAATCTGGCACACAGGGGTGTTCAATAAATAATCTGTCTAGAAAATCTCAGATCAGGGGATCTTCAGAAGGCCAGGATATGAGATAACTTCCCTAGAAATACTCTGAGGGCATTGGGACTTTTGAGGACTCCTTGGAGCCTGCTTAAGGATTTTAGATATATATTTTTTTTAATTGAAATGTCTACCATGGCATAGAGTTTTTATTTCTTTTCTCTTTCCTTCTCTCTCTCTCTCTCTCTTTTTCTTTTGGATGAACCAACTGTCCCTCCCACCTGGGCTCATTACTCTATTTTAGTATTAAAGGGATGCCCACTGTAGATCCTTGCAATAATCCAGGCTTAACTTAATATAAAACCAAGGAAATACATCCTTTAAACATGCCCCCTACCCAAAAAAAAGACCTCTAAATTTTTCATAAAATAATCTTTCTTATGGTGTCCTAAGTTTGGCTATGATTATATTATCATAGAAATAGACATCACTACTCCAATTTAGAGCTTGCGTGTGTGAGCAGGTGTACATTTATGTCAGAAAAGCCCTTTACCTGTCTTAACATTGCAGGAGAGGATAAACAGATCTCTATAAAATAAATCATATAGAGTGATAGAAATCTGAAAGAATACATCCATCTTCCAGCTGCAAGTTGATTATTAGAAAAAGTGATTGGCAATTACAGTGCAGGGTTGTATTTGACCAACTTTTGATCCGAACTGCCTCTGTACTTAAGAATAAAAGAACCAATGGAAAATGGAAAATACTTTGTTACCAGACTGAAACGAGGACAAAACATATTGATATGCTGACGTTACTTAGTCATCTAGATAATGGCTCTGGAAATAGAGAAAAGATTGTTACTTCTACTAATAGTAACTTGGCTCCTGTTTGATGCCAGATTCATCCCAAATTCATCTTTTTATTTCTAGTCATCTTGATACAAGTGCAGTCCTTTGTGGCACAGCAGCAAAAAGGGAAGCATAGGGATAAAATCCACACAGGTGGAAGACAAAATCAAAGGACCCTGGATTATGATCCAGATCACGGAACCCGAACACCCACCTTACTCTGCCTACTTTTGGACCCCTCACCATATAGATGGAAGAGACTATGTTGTCCAGGGGTCCAGTGCCCCAGGCCTCAATTCTAAGGGTGCTCAGTTAATAATTAGTTTTAGATTAGAATTTGGATAATCTTCACCTATGCTCTAGTTTCTAGAGAATTTGCTTTCCCAGGGCACTTTCCTTTTGATGTGAAAATGTTGTCTTCAGCGACCATGCACAACAGAGGTGGGTCAGATGGTTGCCTTTCATAAAGCAAAAGCACCTCCAGTGGCTTCCAAATGTTTGCTTTATAAACTACCCTCAGCCTGTCACTTACAATTTCCGTTTTCATTACAAATCAGTAGCAAAATGTGCCGACTGTCTGTGTTGCAGTAAAACACAGCTGTTTCCATTTGCTCTCCTACCAGTTTCATTCTCACAGCATTCTGCATTGGAATGAAATTGAATCATTCTTCTCTAGTACAATAAATGCTCTGCAGCTTAGGAAGAGGGAGATCGTCATCCTTGATTTCACTTCCTTTTGGGTTTCCCATTAGCCTAGATTTGGGACTTTGCTTTCCAACCCTGGCATTGGTAAGACAGAATATGGTAATGTTTAGTACAAATAAAACAAACATCCAACTACATCTCACCCCTATGCAAAATTAAAAGAACTTTTGCTAAACTTTGAGTTTCAAAATGGAAGTAAAATTCTTCACTTCCAAGTAGTTATAGGAGTATGGGTTTCCAAGACCATGGAAAGAAAAATGTGGCTGCTATGTGTGTCACCCAAGGTAGAAAAGGCAAAGATTAAATGTGAATTGTTTATGAGTCATTCCCAAAGAAAGACTAGATAGTGTTATTAGATAACTCTTCCTAACTACTGTGTCCATAGTGTTGTATGTGTATTTCATATATAGTGTTTCCAACATAGTACTCAGGAGATTTTTAAAAATTATACTGAGTTGGGCAGGGGATCATTATTAACATCTTACCTATGAAGAAAGTGAGAATTAGAAAGATTATTAGCTCTAAGTCATATAATCTAGTATATAGAGCATCAAACATATTTATTTTAAGCAAATTAGTAAATGAAGACATAAGTAGTAAGTTCTGAAATTGGAATTCCCGTCCATGTCCAGGGCTGCTCTTTAAAGAAGTAGTTTCTTATTGATGTTTCCATAACAAGTTTTTGACATTAGGCTCTACTCCGTACAAAGCTGGTTAGGTTGTGGGAACGCTCTTCTCTGTCCTGTGCTAGCTCCTTGCCTGGTATTTATTCTCACACTAGTAATGTGTAGATTCCCACATTCTTAGATAAGTTTCCACCCACAGTAATGGGCCTGCCCCTTATTGTTCATTTTGCGTATGGATGTACAATTATTGTAATACTACCTATTGAAAAAATTATCTTTCTCTATTGTATTATCAAAGATGCTTTATCAAAGAGCAGTTGACTATGTGAGCCTATTTCAGGGCTTCTTATTCTGTTCCATGATCTTTTCACAGGGATTTTTATGTATATTTCATGCAATGCCAAATATAGAAGATAGTATTACAGTCATTTTCTGGATGAGAAAACTTAAGATTTGGGGGAGATAATTACTTTATCCAGTATCTGATCACACTATGTTCAAATGTAGTGCTGCATTCTTCAAAGCACTTTGCTTTGTTTGCTTATTCTACTAAACCAGAGGAAGTGTGTGTGTGGGGGGGAGCTCGTACATGCAAACACACATAAATGAGTTTAACACTACTTGATCCAAAAGGCAGTGGCCTTCCTTTATTTTTTTTTCAATTTTCATCTGTGTCTGGATGAATGAAGATTAAGAATATTAATGGCTATTCTAAATCTTTAAATTACAAATACAGTCACTTCTGAAATTGCTCCATATTTGGGGCAAACGTACTATGAATAACGTGACAAATTTGCATACTGGCAGACTTTTCCACACTGTTGCTGTATGTAATACTGAATAAGAAGACGCTAATGGTCATAAGAACATTCAAAAATCACAAGACCAATTATTTGTTTTTATAAAGCTCTTGATAATTCACAGGGTCAGGGGAGGAAGATAAGTTACTTAAATGGAATCCAGTGTGGGGGAAGGCATCACATGTGCTTTTACTTCTGATCTATTTTTAAAGGTATTCAGTATCCATACCATCATTGGGGAAACCGCCTGAGAGATGAATCTGTCACTAGAAAGAAGATAATCGTGTCTTTAAAAAGAAGCCTAAGAGAAATCTGAAAACTTTGCAAGTAATGTGAACTTATCTGAAATAAGATCTAGTAGAGACCCATTAATATATTTTGAGATAAAGTTCTTTATTTCCTTATCGTAAATTGCACGAAGTAGAGGTTTAAAGGACATGCTATTTATTTGCAAATAGAATTTTCTTCAATCAATAGGAAAAAAAGCGTGTCCATGGCTTAAAAAATAATGTCAAAATAGTAAGCTGATTTTATTATTCATGGTAAACTGGAGACTATAATGATTGCAGAAATTAAACCATTTAATAACTATTTAATTGGGCATTTAAAAATTTTCCTTTCCCAGTAGATGCCAAAAATAGCTTTATTCTTCTGTGTTGTTTGCTAGCCTTTTTCAGCATACTCAGAAGGAAGAGAAGTGATTCAAGGACTAAATACATCAACATAAAAGTGATTGTTGACTACTGAACTTGAATAGACCATTAATGAATATTGATTGAGGTACTTTATTTAAATTTTAGTCTCCATAAGTAGGATTATAGTTTGAAAAGTGATTGTAAAATAGTGTACAAGAATTTTGAAGTGATTTCTCAAGTGTCTCCCACATTATATTCACTTCTTCTGAAATAAATGGATACTTTTCCCTCATTCTCAGTAATAAAAATTCCATTTGGAATTTAAAACAATTTTAATGGACTGCTTAAAATACATAGCTATTTATTAAAGGCAAAGTGCTTATTCCTTTCCTTCTAATTTTATTCTGTCAATGTAAAGGGGAAAATTTCTCAACAAATTTTATCTGTCAAAATTAAGTCAGTTATCTTTATTAAAACCATCCTAATTAAGCATAATGATGATCACAATAAAAAATAATTTATTGGGTGATTATTTGGTTTTAGGAATTTTCTTAAGCCCCTTTACATGGATTACTTCCTTCATTGCTTGGTTCTATAATTTTCTAAGTCATCCTTCCAAGACTACACCCATGTGAATAGCTATATAAAGAAATAACAGGGTCGTGCCTGTGGCTCAAGGAGTAGGGCGCTGGCCTACCGTTGGGTGGTGGGTTCAAACCTGGCCCCAGCCAAAAAAAAAAAAAGAAAGAAAGAAAGATAGATTAATGACAAATATTAATGAGAATCAACATAATTCAAAGTATACTAGACTTTTTTTCAAGTATATCCTTAAACAATATTAAAATAAAGTCAAATATTTAATAAGGTTGAAAAGGAAACTCTGTGTTTAAAAAATGAACTTAAAATGGGATATAATCTAGATGACATGGTACTAGCTGGGATTAGTAATGCAAATGATGAGACCTAGCTGGATTTTGATTAATATTTATATATCATGTGTGTAGTAGGATTTTAACAATGTTGAGACTACCTCCCAATATCTAAAATATTTTATTGTATTTGATTTTATTGTTTAGTATGATATATGATAGAGAACTTTTGATCAGAAAAAAGACATATAGTGATTCAAGAATAAATGGAGTTCAGGGACTGGAATATTTTCCTTCCAGAGGTAAAAGTAGGCTTCCATCATTTGTAGAAATGTAGATACTGGAATGAGACTGTTATTGACTGGTTGGCATTCCGAGGCACACTTCTTAGAGATCCTTCATTGACTGGCTGACTTTCAGAAACAAGGCGCTGAAACAATTTGGTTAAATGGAAATGTGTTTATTTCCAATGAATAGGTTTTCCGTGTCAGGGCTCAAAGACAAAAGCAGAATTCGTACAGATATATATGCAGACACAAAGTTTTATAGGACAGGCTGTCAGAAAAGCAGGATAAAGAGTAAGCAGGACCCCCACATGCATGGGCCACGCTATTGTTCTAGGTGGGAGTCTCTCCCTTTCTCCCCAGGGAAAGCCTATTACCTCTCATAAGGCTTTACAATGGAGTAAATGTCCACCTCGATAATATTTCTTAATTAATATTCATTTATTATGGATTTTTATAACATATGCAATAACTATTCACAGCAACATCTAGATTAGTGCCTGATTGGATAAGAGCAAAAAGGTTGTGTGTATGTTACAAAATGGCTATGTTTTCCCTTCCTTCCTCGAACTTTTGTCAAGACAATATAGTTTGTAGTCTACACTGTCCAGAAACATTGGAAGAAGGGAATTCTGGAGAACATAATTTAACTTGCCCAAAATGATAAAATAAAGTTGTTACACAAGTTTGCTTTGCTATGTCCACAGTAAAAATCAATCTGTTCATACATTTACAGGAACTTTTATAATTTTACCTGATCTTTCCCAGTCCTTTCTTTTCCTAATCCCCCCCTTCCTTCATCTCTCATAACTATTGGCACTCTTTATTTACTACATCAGGGAATGAATGTGGTCTAGTAGAATATGAGAGCCAAGTGCTTTCTTTCTGGATTTTTGTTGTAGTTGTTGTTTCTCAAAAGTCTAAACCCTTGGAGAACCAAAAGGATTAGAGCAGTCATAAGTGATGTTGGAGACAATGTCATAAGTAATCACAAGGTTTTATTACTCTTTATTTTTATCTTTTGATTGCAAGATGACTATTTTGATGAAGATAGGCTAGGGGTGAGATTATGGTAAAAGGAAATAAAGAGTGTATAAACAAAGTGATAAGAGTGCAAAAGGGTGCTTCATAGAGAACTGGAGATCTAGCCTAACCCCACAGAAGTCCATGAGATTCAACATGAAAAGGAAGTTCCATCTCTAATTTAAGATAATGCCATACAAATGAATTGAGACATCTAAGATGGGAAATCACTATATGGTGAATGTTGCTGGTTATAATGTCTTAAAATCAAAGATATTTCTTATGCCTCATCAAAAAAGAAAGAAATGGATTTGATGCTGGTGAATAGCACAGAAAGAGCAGTGAATATTCTTCAAACTGAGGAAACATGGCTTATGTGCACTTAGGACAGAGGTCTTAAGGGAAACACATCACTGGAAGTGCAAATCATTGTCTTTGAAAAATATATCCAACCTCCATCTCTGATCTTAAAAAGTATTATAAACCTAGACATAATCTCATAGAAAAGTGTGGGAATTCCTTTCAAAATGACCAATGCCAAATTTCTTGCATTTTGCTAGAACAGTGACTTAAAATGTAAATTAGAATTTATAGCAATAGAATCAAGTTCCTTCATATTCAAATATTATTATTTTGTACTTAATAATTATCAAATTCTAAATTGTAATTCCACTTATCATCCTCATGTTTTAAGTGATTTATGTACAATTGAATTCTAACTTTGGTCCTGATTTTTCACTTTTTGGTTACAATATATTTGTCAGGGTCTAGCAATGCTGCCTGATGTATAACTATCTCCATTTTTATTTAAGAATATCATTTTTATAAAGCATAAGACTAAGAATATAAAACTTTTAAGTCCTTCCTCATTCTGCTGGCCAAGGATTATTCACTAGAGTATGTAATCTTTCCTTCCGCTCTGAACTCAATCCAATTCTGTTATTTGATTTTGAAAATGGATTTTGAACACAGGCCTGTTTGTCTAATCAGATGATCCTTTTTCTATTTTCCTCTATTTAAATGCTGAGTGGTAGAGCTGTATTTGGGAGGGCAATGATTTCATTCTTCCAACAGGGAAACTGCCTTTCCAGCAAAATAACAAAGCCAAATTTGCCAAGGGAAAATGTTTCCTGTCACACCAAAGAAGTCACAAGAGACATGCTGACAAATGTCACCTCAAAAACAATAAGTACAGGATTACAGAAATCTAATTAGCCATTTCATTAACTGAATCCTGTCTGTGAAGATGGCAAACAATGAGGGCTTGGAAACATCCATTCATCAGGAACACACGGAACTGTCAAGGATATTGTTCAACAATGTCCTCCCTATATTTTTTCAGGTAGTGTATAGGACTGGGGGCTATAAAATGACTTAATAAAAGGTCACATTTCAGAGTTTGCTAACATCGAAGACACTACTAGGAAGCTACTTTCACAATTATGACTATATTGACAATTATTCTTTAGAAAGAACTATTTCTTTTCTTCATCTCACACACGCTAATTAGGTAAATTTATAAAGATGATGTATGAAGGGTCACATCTGACAAAAATCATCAGTAAGATACTATTTTTTCACAGCTGCATCTTCATTTAGCACTTACAGTGTATGTGGCTTATCTGAGAAGATTAAAACTCTTTGAGGCAGGTGCCTGATTCTCCTAGTTTTTATAGCATAGACTTTAGTGTTTGAGACATTTTGAAAGTAAGAAATAAATGAGCAAATGGATTTTTAAAATGAACAAAAAACAAATTAACCTCAAAAAAAAAAAAATAGCAGTGTGAATCTAAAGAGTATGGAAAGAAATGATGGCATGATAAAAAATTCTGAGTTATTGAACAATTCACCTCATTGTTAACATAATTTCTTGGTGAAATGCCACCACATTTTGATGAGGATGTTGTAGATGGACAGCATGGAGAGAGACAGCAGTTAACCTACTGTCGATTGTAATATTTTACTTTGGGCCTGGTTGGTGTGTCTTAAATGGCTACTGCACATTACCAAAGCACATAATATATGATCAAGGCAATTGCCACGTATCTGGTGAAATTTGCAGTTACTATTTTGTGACTTTGCTGCTCTCAGTTCACAGGACAGGATTTTACATTTGATCCATAGTGAGATCTTAAAACTTCATTCCTGCTGCCTATAGATTGTGGCTTTCAAGACCTCAGTGAAAGAGGCAGTTCTATTGTGTAAACAAAGGAAATAGAGCAAAGTAAGGGAACCTTTCTTCTCAAAAAAAAAAAAAAAAAAAAAAAGATTGTTGTGTAAAAGACAATGATAAGAAAAAGCTTACATAGACCTTGATGGATGTTAGAAATGAGACAAGATGATGAACTGAAAACATTTTTAAACCATGTAGCATCATTTATACAATGGAACATAAAATATAAAATATGTTCCATACAATAAAGAACAATTTATCACTTCCAAAGTTATGGGGAGCTTTTTGATTTTAGAATAACTTAATGTTCACTGAAATACTGAGGTTCCCATCACTTTTGAGTCCATGTGTAAAGTGTGTGGGCTACTACTGTGCACTGCCAGAACCACAGTTATGAATTGAGAAGTTGAAATAAACAGACTGGCTACTGAAAACCCTATTTGATTCTCTGGATCTATGATTTCAGCATCCTGAGGATAATGCAGAAGTTCTCTTGAAGAAGCAAACTTTCAGCTTCTCATCTCATATTGTATCACACACTGTAACACAACAGAACAAAAGGTCAAAATTCTAACTAATTGGAATGCTCACATTTTTATGAACTGTCATTTTCCAGATGAAGAGGCTGTGATTCACCTTTGTAAGTTGAAGACATTGGCCACTTAAAAAGTTTTCTTAAGATAAATTTCTGTAAGAACAGCACAATGGTAATTCAGGACATTTCATTTTTTTCCAGATATATTGAATTTGTTCAAAAAGTAATTTTCTACCTAGAGCAGGCACCACAGCAAACAAACAAACCTAATAATAGAATATTGGGTTAGAATATTGAACAATGAGATTAATGAAGTAATGTATTGTATTGGAGAAAACAACATTAGAGGAACTTTGAATAACAGAATTGGTTTCTTTAAGTTTAAAAAGACAAAAAAACTATCTTTAAAAAGGCTTCTCTGATCTTTATAGATTGTCAGAGAAAAATGCCACTTAAAGACTGAATTTGAGCAAGTACCGTAAAAAAAGGATTATCTATTAGTTACTTCATTGAGTAAGGTTTATAATGACCTTCTTATGTTAAATACAGTTATTTATTTAAACTCAGGTCTCATAGATATTTTCTGTCCTTAATGTTAATTAGTGTGGAATAATGAGTTTAAAATTTAAAATATGATATTTCTCAGTGAAACTAAACATAAGACAATGTATTTCCTGAATTCTAATTCCCATGTGAAACTAAGACACTTTTGAACAAAAATCCCAGTCCTATGCACAAAAGACTAATATTGGCCTCATAAGATAGTACTTTTATTTATCTATAAAATATGGCTAATAATACACAGTCTTTAAAATATTATGCAAATGCTTGAGAAATTAATAAGGATCTTAGAAATAACAACAAATTGATATGCTTTTGTATGGGGCTCATTCAAATAGCGGAGGCTTTCTTAACTAAATTCTAAGTCGTCACCTAGTTAGGAAAATAAGAGGTCTCCCTTATGAAAAGGAACTGACTGATACTCATAGCATACTACACACTCCTGGCAAGTTATATATGCACTACATTTCAGTACTGTGGTTCTCAAATGTGGTCCAGGAAGCGTAAGTGTAATTAATATGCTTTCAGATGATCTACAAAATAGAACTATTTTCCTAACGGTCCTAAAACATTAATTGGAAGCCAGGGATGAGCCAAGTGCCGCGTGCCCATCACTGCCTCAGCAGTTCCAGATCTGGGCGAGCCCGCAGCTGGGCCGAGGGATGAGGAACCGGAACCACAGCCGCGCAAGGGCCGTCTGACCACAGCCGGGCGGTGTCCTAGAATTTCATTCTCATTGCCTGTCCAAAGAAGGGAGAAATCCCTAGTTTTAGAGGATTCTAAGACACTGGATCATCAGTATATGACAGGAAAAAACAAAAGTGAAAGATTATCAATATAAATTATTGTATCAGAGTAAAGAAGGTAAACGAAAAAGGAGAAAAGAGGAGATTACAGGTGTGGAGAAGGTCAGACAACAAAGAAAGGAATCAAGGACTTCCCAAAGAAGAATGAACTCCATGAGCTTGAAAAACAAATAGCAGCTGTCTCTGCAGAAACCAAAGAAACAGAAAGACAAATTGATCAGCAAGATGCTACCATAGAGAATATTAAACTTCAGTGCTGTATCCTGGAAACGCAAATCAAATCCTTACATTCAGAAAATGTAAAGCTTAAATTTGACATAGAAATGGCCCAAGAGGATTTTGAGGGACACATGCTAAAATATAATGCATATTATGTAAAAATTAAAGCACATAAAGATAGTATGACAGAGGTAGAGAGTAAATGGCCATTTATGACTGAACTTCATGAAAAACAAGATCTAGTTAAAAAACTAAAAACAATGAAAGAAGAACTCATGCAAGATCTCCAGAATCCAGGAGGAAACTGAATAACCCAAGTACAGGAAGACATTACAAAGTTAAAGGATAAAATTAAAGCTGCAAAAGAAATTATCAATGATAAAACTTGTTTTCTTGAGGAAGAAAAAAAGACACATGAAAAACTCAGAAAATAAATAGAGGTTTGACATAAGAGATATGATGCAATTCTTAAGCGTTTGCATTGTCAACTGAACAAATTTCAGTCAAACAGAAGACAATGGCAATGGAACATTCATCAACTGGAAAAAACTGCAGCTGAACTAAGAAAATGTATTGGAATGCAGGAATAACATGTCATAGGGTAGTGGGAAACACAGACCATGCCAATAGAAATTATGGGACAGAAGGTTGAGAAAATCTTTTGAGTTCTTAATAACAAACTTCCACTATACATATCAAAGGCCTGCCATCCATTTGGTAAAGTGCCTTCCAACCCTACACTTGATAGCTCTAGATAGAGAAAGGAAGGCTTACAGGTGGCTAGTGGAAGAGTCTATGAATATTCTGAGAACATTAAGATGTACTATGTTTATGAAAGCATGTTTATAACTTGGCATTCACAACCCTATGAGGTAAAACTTTAGAAGAAAAGAAGTACTTGAATTTTGAATGATTAAAATTAAGATAATTTTAAAATGGTATCTATTTTAAACTTTTTATTATTTTTTTTTTATAACTGCCTTCACAGTAGCCCATAAATACTGATATTTAAAATAATATTTTTATACGTTCAATGCTTCAGACATTTTACTCAGAAAGCAAAAATCATTTTTCTTTGTTATTAAATGACATATTTTAAAGTGTTGCAATGCATAAAACTTTTCATTTGCTATTCTGTCTATAAATTCTTTATGCCTATTGTGATTAAATTAAAGTCATATTATATAAGGTAAACTCTGAAGAGTTTTAATTACTATAGACTGATATATATTTTTTCTCATTGGAGAGTAAATGCTATGTCCATGGAAACAAACAAAAAAAGATTAATTGCCTTTTTTTCATTGTGTTTACACTGATATTTCAAAAGTAAATATGGTAAAATTGTTGGTATCATAGGAAACATCAGAGCACCGGGGTCTTAGGGTCCTTAAATGGTGGCATAGATATAAGCTGGCTTAATTTCTCTCAAAAGAGCATGAACAAATAAAATAAAATAAAAAGTAAAGCACTAATAAATAAATAAATAAAAAGTAAAGCACTGAATTTATAACCATCAATATTGCAGAATTCAATTGATATATCACTTCCTGGGGCCACAGATAAGTAAAAAAAGAAAAAAAATCCAAGGAGATGGTAAGATAATCAAATTCTTATATCCATGATGCCCTTCCTGCCCAATATGCCCATCATCAAGCATATCAAAAATTCTTACATTCAAAAATGTGAGATAAAAGTGGACAATGAGGGGGGTGGAGATAAAATGGCTGACTGAAGCCAGCTTTCCACAGAGGCTCCCATTCAGAAGGAGAGTTAAAAGACAGAAATTTAGCAAGTAACTTGGTGGATTAGAGCTGTACCAAGAGAGAAGTTTGAAGAATGCACATCAAATCTGCTGAGGCGAGCTGCAACCCCAAGGATACAAACAAAAGGTACAAAATCTATCACCAAGCGGATGGGAGTCCCCTCCCCCATGAGAATGGCTCGGAGTGCCCCACAAACAAATGAGCTGAGTTCAAAGGTCCTTCCTCTATAGTCCATGGGAGAGACTCTCTAAAAATTGGACCTACCTCCACTACTAGGGTGCCACGGCGTTCTACTGCCAGGAATAAAACTGTATATATTCTCTACCTGTAATTCTGAGCTCCTAGCACTCCCCTCCATTCTCACTCTGAGGTCTGGAAATCTCTGGGCTGTTTGAAGTTGCTGTGAGCAATCATGATGCTATGGCACTCCACCCAGGGTGACAGAGTGAGACTCTGTTTCAGAAAAAAAAAGTCTTAAGATTGTATGACAGTGAAGCAGTGAAATAGGATTTGAACGGGGGTCTTTCTGATTCCATTATATCATCTGGTTCCTCCTTGTTTTATTAAAGACTAAATAAAGCTTGCATTGACCTTTTAAACTGTAAATACTTGACCCAACTTTCAAGACTGCCATCGAGTGCCCGGCCTGGTGCCTGCTCCTGCACTTGTCACACATGGAGTGATTGGGCAGCTGGCTTTACTGCCTGCTGGTGGCCATTTTGGTCTGATGGGTGTTATGTTCACCTCTTAGTCTACACTGTAAGCTCCCTGCCCATAAAGACAATGTCTCTACCTCTTTGTATCCCCCTACAATACCGTATATGTACAGAAATTCAGGTAATTCTCATCCCCTAGTTCATGGTGTATAGTGTACAGAGTTGGTATCTGACAGATCAAGGTTTGAACACTGTTGGCTGTGGGACTTTGGGAATATCACTCAACATCTCAGAAATGAATTCTTCATCTGTAAAGACACATAGTAAGATCCGTTATGTATTATACAGAGAGATTAGGATTTTTTTTTTTTTTTGAGACAGAGTCTCACTTTGGTTCCCTGGGTAGATTGCTGTGGTGTCATCACTCACAGCAACCTCAAATTCTTGGCCTGAAGACATCCTCTTGCCTCAGGCTCCAGAGTAGCTGGGACTACAGGTGCTAGTTTTTTCTGTTTTCAGTAGAGATAGGGTCTCATTCTTGCT